>CANUEP010084253.1:0-47038 GCA_947857235.1 Jatropha podagrica | reverse complement strand
CTGTGATATAAATAAATTGTGAAATATTATTTCCTTATTATTATTTGGAGACAATGTGGTAGGAATAGTGTGATCATATTATGACAATAAATATTTACATGAGAAAATATTGTTGTTATATGGATATGGGCCCGAATTGTGTATAGTATTTAATACTATGGATGAATTTGAGATTATTAACTCTGATAAATTTATGAATATTGTCATAATATGGGCTCACTATTCCATCAGTCTATTGGTATTGGAGATGGATTTGGATAGTTTAGGCTTACTACGGGCCTCGGGGGCCTTAAGCTTACCTAGGTCCTAGTGCCGGTCCGGCCCACGGTTTTGGGTCGTGACAAAAATTGAGACGTGGGACTTTAAAGTGATACCCCTTGAGTTGAGTAACCTTGGGTGAAATTAAGTTGTACAAAAGGTAATGTGGGAGTTGTTGTGCCAAGTGCAATTATGTGCCTTCTAGCACTTATGGCAATCTTGAGTTTTTCGCTTGCTATGCTAGCCTTACCACTCGCAATCACAACCGTAAATGTCCTTGAATATTCATTTGTTAACTTGTTTTTGTAATTGTTTCTTTTGCTTCATTTTTTTTTAGTATTGGAGGAGAGAAATTTAAATTTGGATCTACAGTCAAGTCATATATCAAGTACCAATAGGCTATGCTTTAGTGTGCTTCTTTACTTCATTTGTTGTACTTGTTTTTATTATCTTTTACTAATGAATATTCAACTAATGAGTTTCTTTTTCCTTAATCTAATATTTTACATTCTATTTTTGATTTTCTTTAATATTTTCTTCTTATTCTATTCTTCATTTTATTGAATTAAATTTTTGTTTCACCTTTTCCGTTAGTACTTATACGTGTTGAATTTAACGTGGCATACCAATTGATGATATTGCAACTACTTATGACACATCAACACAATTATGTTTCACGCACATTCTTAAATTTGGCAATGCATGAAATAGCTAAAAAAAATACAAATTAACATGGACAAGAGGTCTTTCACAAAGTTAAGAAACATAAATGACTATTTAATAAAAGTTTAGAGAGGAAAATTATACATTCGATCATAGATCATTTAATTTTCATGGATATTAACATCAAAATGTGTTAGAACAAAAAGGGAAATATAAATTATAAAATTTTATATTAATTAAATTTTCTTAATTATGGGAGGGGGAGTAATTAGTATCTTTTTTAAAGGCGGGGAGTAGTTAATATTTAAAAATATAATCCTTCAAAGAAATTATTTTTTTTTTAAATGGCGCAAGTTACCGGCCACTCCTTGTTGGTACTGCGTTTCCTATTAACCAGTCGAAAATGGTAAACGGAAAACAGGCACTACTATTTTTTTTTTTTAATTTTTTTTTATCCTTACAAAATTGGAAGAAGGGTGGACAGTAAACGAGGAAAGAAATGAATGATATTTGATACAGAGGAGATATGAATAAAGAAAGTAATAAATGGATGTCTTTCCCAGTTTGTGATAACCGATAAGTCGCTCTCCGCTCCACTCAGTCACTATTTTAGCCAAATGTGAGGAGGAAACATTCTACTCTACTAGCTACTGCGTTTGCTTTCTCATCAAAACAAAGGTCTTCTCCCTCGAATTCCATTACTATTTCATTACAAAACTAAGTAATCTGCTAGTTCATTCTGATTCTTTTCTGGGATCTCTAGTTGGAAACAAGAAAAGCTACTGAACAAGAAGAAAAGGGAACTTTCTTTACTTGGTTAAGGTTTGGAGTTGAAAAAAGAAGTGGCTGGTTGTCTCTGTGTTAAATTTTCCATTGAAAAGTTTCAAACAATCATAACCCAAATGAATATAGGAGCAATTAACGTTACACCAACTCCTTCTGCTTCTCGCAATTCTAAGTTTCCCCTGTAAGTTTCTGATGTCTATGATCTTTTTATTCTGAAAGAGTAATATCTAAATCGTTTGAAATTTATTCTGTTTTGATTGTTATTCCTCCTTCCAGGCTGTTGCCGCAGGCAGTTCGCACCTCTCAAAGGATTTGTTGTTTCTCTAATCTCTCAAAATGTAACAATAATAGTAATAGTCCTTTGGGATTGTCTAAGCTACAGCCGAGCAAATGTAAGTTGCCTTTGGGAGCAGTAGTGACTTCCAAATCTCAAAATGTGTCTACTTCAGCTCTTATTGGTGATGAGAAGATTGGAGTTTTGTTGCTGAATCTTGGAGGTCCTGAGACTCTCGAGGATGTGCAGCCTTTCCTCTTCAACCTTTTTGCTGATCCGGTAAAAATGCTCTTGATTTTTCATTTGATTTCAGGACCAGTTCTGTAATTTAGTTTCTTATTTGGCACATGGGTTTTGTAAATGGGCTGTAGAGACATTTTAACAGAATATACATATACAAAATGCATACCCTTTTGTTTTCATTAGCTTCCGATTTCATTGTCTGTTTTTCATCTAATATCTCAGGACATTATAAGGCTGCCAAGGTTGTTTCGTTTTCTACAAAAGCCTTTGGCAAAATTCATATCTACTGTAAGGGCACCCAAGAGCAAAGAAGGCTATGCTTCAATTGGTGGTGGTTCGCCTCTGCGGCAGATAACTGACGCACAGGCAAGAAGTTTCCTTTTTCTGGTTAAATTGTTGTTCAATTTTTGGATGTTCATATGTAATAAGGCCAAATATATAATTTAACCCCTAAAGTGTAATGGGAAAAACCTTGTGGCACCCTTAAAAATCGACCTTGTAGTATCTTGAAGTTCACTTTTGTAATAATTTCACACCTCGGATTACTAGCAACAACAATTTTAATGTGTGGTTAATATGACTTTTGAAACGTAATTTTCATATTTTTTAACTCTTTGATAAGTGTTTAATTGATCTAATTTTATAAGTTGAGTTACTTTATAGGTCAATTAAAGTGTTTCATATGTGCAATTTTATAAGTTGAAGTGTTTAATAGATCAAAGTGAAAGTTGAGGATGCCATAAGATTTTTCGTGGAAAGTACATTGGTAATATTTTTGCATTGAGCCTATGCAATAAACATAAGTATACTACGTTGGCTGGTGCGAAGGCTTACTGATCCATGCACACAAGTTTTCCTAAATATTTCTTTTCAGTTGATTCTATCTGATCCTCTCTTAAGTCTCATTGGTTTTCTTCTTTTTCTCCCAGGCTGAGGAGTTAAGGAAGTCCCTTTGGGAAAAGAATGTCCCAGCAAAGGTGTATGTTGGTATGCGTTATTGGCATCCATTTACTGAAGAAGCCATTGAACAGGTATCCATATGGCATCAGTTTAATTTCTGATATTTACTGGTAACACTAGATTGTCATGAAGAGATTTAAATGGTAATTTGTGGTTCTGTTGCTTTGTTTTTGATCATGTTGCATGCATGTGATGTTTTAAAGGTCCCCTTTTTCATTGCAAATATATGAATAAATGTAATAGTGATGAAGTGTCTTTTCCCAATATATAACACCCTAGTACTTATGATATTATCTATCATATCTCTACGTGTAGCTTTACTGCCACAGGAGAATGAAAAAATAATTTCGGAAATTCTTTTAAATGATCTTGGGTGCTATTCCTCTGCCCTGATACTATGAATAAATTTCTTTTTCATGTCACTTGCTCTATGATACTCAAACTTGGGTACTCATGTTGGGTACATAGGCACATTTCCGTTATGGGTAGGGTCAAAATTTTTGTTTGATTTTCCTGGTAACTTGGAGGATCATGCTCAAATTCCCATGTCTTTCTAGGTGACAATCTCAAATATGCATGCCCTTTTTTAATAAGTGTTAAAGAAGGATATGTAAGGGTGAATTGAAGTGTTGCCATAACTTAGTTTGGAGCTGTACTCTGCTCTGCTAAGAGTGGCTTACATAATTACCATCCTTTGTCAAGATGAATTAATTTTTGCCTTTTGAGACTTATTGCCTTGAATCCAGTGCTGTGACATTAACATGAATGCTTGAAACAGGTTTGAGATTCACCATAAAACATGTTTTCTTGCTGTTTAACTGTTAGAAGACTCTTCGCCTTTACTTTAACTTGAATGGATTTAGGAATTAATTTCTGTGGTGCACTCAATTTTCTAGTTCCATTGTTTATGCAGAAAAAAGTTTTCAACTTCAAAAAGAAGTGGCTTGTTTATGGCATTCTTCCACGTTCAAATTTTTGGCATTTCTTTGGATATAACATATGCTTGTGTTATCTAATTGAATTTGACATCGGGTTGCATTTATGGTTATGAATGAATTTTGTAGCTTCTTTCCTTTATTTCTCCTTTATTAGTTTTTTTATCAGTAAAAAGTTAATTTGTGTTGTTATACATTAGGTTACATTAGCAATAAAAAAGCTTTCTTTTGCTCCCATCTGTCAATTCCTTAACTCAGAGTTTGAATGAAGATTTATGAATCTAATTACTGAATCCCTGTTTGGTTGTTAGATAAAAAGAGATGGAATCGGAAAGCTTGTTGTTCTTCCTCTTTATCCACAGTTCTCAATATCAACTAGTGGTTCTAGCCTTCGTCTCTTGGAGAGTATATTTCGGTGAGAATAAAGCACATGCAATAACAGAGCATATGAGATTTTGAAAATTCTTGGGGTTTAACATTTTCTGACGGTTCATCAGGGAAGATGAATATCTTGTCAACATGCAGCACACAGTGATACCTTCCTGGTACCAGCGTGAAGGATACATAAAAGCCATGGCAGATCTAATTGAAAAGGAATTAGAAAAATTTGACTGTCCTGAAAAGGTACTGCCTCTTTGAATGCGTTCATATTATCTTCTTCATCAAATCTGCTTCTGTTGATCCTTTATTGCTTTCTTTCTCTCTCTCAGAGTTGAGAAAAATTTCCATGTTGGGCTGCTGTCCCCTTCTTTCTATTTGAATAAAAACAAAAAGTAAAGGGAAGGGAAGGTTAGGTTTCTAAAAGGAAGGATAGGGAGAGGAGAGGAGAGGAGGGGATGGGAAATATTTACAATTGTTTATGTAATTAAAAATTAATAATAATAACCAAGCAAAGAATAAGAACTAATTATATTTTGTTTGGATGAGGAGGAAGGGAAGGGAATGGGATTGTAGTTGTAAAAATAAAAATATTTGAGTGCAATAAATTTCAAGTCCTTGAAGCGGAATGATTAAACTTCCTTCCCCTCACCCTTCCCCTTCTTGAGAAGTAAGATCCTAAAGAAGATAAGAAATGATCTCTTTTCCTGCATTTCTCTCGTAACTATGCATAGTGCACGTAAAATGAAAAGACTAGAAAAGCAGAAGTGAATAATTGGCTTATTGAAGAAAAACTATCTAAGACATAGCTTGTTTGGTGTTTTCATATTACTTCTAAAGTTGGAAATGCCCTAGGTTGGTTTCTTTTCTTTTCCCCTCTTGCATCATTGTCTCTTTCTTCTTATGTAATGTATTTTCCCTTGTCAAAGGAAACAGAAAAGAGTTAAGTGAATAAGTAGCTTATTGAAGCACCACAATGTTACATATAAGAGAAAGGGTAGAAATGTACTTAGGAATTAATATAGCTAAGAAACAAAATTAATTAGAATGTTTCGATAGTACTAGACATAGCTGGTGTGACAGTTTTGTCCTTTATATTCTGCTTTTGTCCTTTATTCTCTTTTCTTTTCCCTATATGTATACGTCTGATTAGAGGCAAGAGCATCCATTCTTTTCCATATATGTATACGTCTGATTAGAGGCAAGAGCATCCAATTCAGTAATACAATCAATTTCTTTCTCTCTCTCTTCTGTCATTCTCTTCTTTTCTTCTCCCATTCAGCTCTATCTTTCTATTCTCAGACCTGCTGCATCTCTACCTACCTATTTTACTCAAATAGTTAGCAATATTCCTAACAACTGGTATCAAAGCAGCCACGGTTGCTCGAAACCATGAGTAAACCCACTGCCTCTGAGAAGAACAAGGGACCCTCATTTGAGGGCGTTCTTGTATCCTTGGAAGAACTAGAAGACCAGCTCCACTCTCTCAACTCCAAACTGGAGGAGCAAATGAACTCCAGGCTTGATCTATTGAATCTCAGCTAAGGAACATCACATCACAATGGAGAAACTGTTACAAGAGCAAAATAGTATGTGGCTGGAACAAAGGGAAGCACAAGCATCTATGAGGATCGGACTAGAAATCAGTGGCTTACTTGGCTAAGTTGATTCAAGGTAATCCCTCATTCTATGCCTCTTTTTCTCTTGGAGGTCCCTTCTCACTACCTGACAGTAGCAGAGGTAGGGAATACTTAAAACACAAACCTTGAATCCCCTATAACTGATAAAGGGATCCTAAATAACTCAGGGGGTAGAGAACATAATGAGTATGAACCACATGGGAGAATTTATTTTAATAAGCTACTTCCTAAGTGTGATTTGCCTAGTTTTGAGGGGTTAGATGCAAAAACTTGGGTTAGCAGGTGTAGGAAATATTTCTAGATTTTTAAGGTACCCAATGAGAGGAGGGTAGAACTAGCAAGTTTAATTCTACAGGGTAGAGCTGAGATTTGGTTCCTTAGTTGGAGCAAGGGAAGAGATGCCCTAATATAAGAAGATTTTGTTGAGGCTATTTTCCAAAGATTTAGGGATCAAAAGGAAGAAGATATTGTGGAGGAAATACAAAACCTAAGGCAAACTGACACTGTCATTATTGAACCTCGTATTTTTTGTTGTATTTGTTTTGTTCGTAATGTTCATCCACAGGTTTCCAAATTAGATCCAAAGTCTCTTCGTTGTGTTCTTTTGGGTATTCTCGGCGTAAAAAAGAATATCGTTGTTTTTTTTCTGATCTTAATCGTTTTCTTGTTTCTGTAGATGTCACATTTTTCGAAACTACTCCATTTTTCCTTCTTCTCTATATAAGAGTGAGGGGTAGGATGATGAACTTTTATTCTGCACTATCCAGCACTTTCCTCGCTCTCTTGCTCCTGCTTCTGCGTTTGTTCCTATTCTTGATCTTCAACATGCTCTTGCTATAGTGTCTACTACTCCTATTACTGTTCCTGCTCCTGCTCCTGCACCAACATCTGCTCACCCTCGTTTTGAGCAGGTTTATTTTAGAAGACTAGAGACTCGTAACTCACTTTCTCCACCTATCGCTTCAACAGAAGATCCGGTTCTCTCTACTCAACCTGAGACTGTCCCATTCACTCCTCAGTCCGACCTTGACCTTCCCATTGCTCTTCCAAAGGTAAATGCAACTGTACCTATCCTATTTCTTCTTTTGTCCATTATGATCACCTTTCTGCTGCATCTCGTTTTGTGAGTAATCTAGACTTTGTTTCTACTTCTAAAACTGTTCAAGTTTTGTCCCATCCTGATTGGTGTGCAGCAATGAAAGAGAGATGATTGCCTTAGATACTAATGGTACCTGGGATCTTGTGCCTTTCCCGGCAGGTAAGAAAGCTATTGATTGTTAGTGGGTTTTATCGTTAAAGTGAATCCTGATGGGTTTGTTGCTCGTCTCAAGGCTTGCTTAGTTGCTAAAGGATATTCTCAGATTTATAACCTTGATTACTTTGACACTTTTTCTCCTGTTGCCAAGTTATCTTCTGTTCGTTTGTTTATTTCTTTAGCTGCTACTTTTGCTTGGCCTTTATACCAACTAGATGTTAAGAATGCTTTTCTTCATGGGGATCTTCAAGAGGAAGTTTACATGGAGCAACTGCTAAGCTTTGTTGCTCAAGGGTAGTCGGGTGAAGTGTATAAACTTTGCAAGTCTCTTTATGGCCTAAAACAGAGTTCTCAAGCTTGGTTTGGTAGATTTTGCGATGTGGTATACCAATTTGGCATGCAGAAGAGTACTTTTGATCATTTTGTATTTTTCAAAAGTACTAAGACTAGTTTCATTCTACTTGTGGTTTATTTTTATAATATTGTTATTACAGGGAGTGATTCAGCTGACATTACATCAGTCAAGTTGTTTCTTTAGACTCAGTTTTAGACAAAAGACTTAGGACCATTGAAGTATTTTTTGGGTATTGAATTGTCTAGGTATAAGAGGCATCTTCTTATCTCAAAAGAAGTATGTTCTTGACTTACCGAAGGAAACTGAAAAGTTGGGTGCCAAGCCATGTGCTCCAATGACTCCTAATTTGTAGCTTTCAATTGATGGTGAGCTATTTGTTGATCCTGAGATGTATGAAAGATTGGTGGGCAAATTGAATTATCTTACAGTAACACGTACAGATATTGCTTACTCTATGAGCGTCTTAAGCCAATTTATGTTTTCTCCTACTATTATCCATTGGGAAGGTTTAGGACAAATTTTGTGCTATTTGAAAGGTAATCCGGCTCGTGGCCTGCTTTATAGCAATCATGGGCGTTTGAACATTGAGTGTTTTTTAGATGTGGATTGGGCAAGTTTGAAGGTTGATAGAAGATCAACTTCAGGATGTTGTATCTTTGTGGGTAAAAACTTGATATCGTGGAGAAGCAAAAAACAAAATGTTGTCTAATGATTGAGTGATGAATTAGAATATCGAGCTATGGCTCAATTTGCTTGTGAATTAATTTGGATTCGTAAGTTGTTAGAGGAAATTGGCTTTAAGTCGCCCTTGCCTACAAAGTTATGGTGTGATAACCAAGCTACTCTTTACATTTCATCAAATCTGGTATTCCATGATTGAACAAACCATATTGAGATTGATTGTCATCTCATTCGTGAAAAGATACAATAGGGTGTTATCTATACAGGGTATGTTAAAACGAGTAAACAATTAGGAGATATCTTTACAAAAGCTCTAAATAGACTTCGAGTTAACTATCTTTGTAATGTGGGGTGTGATTAACATCTATGCTCCAATTTGAGAGGGAGTGTTAAGGATTAGTTATAAATATAGTTCTATTAAAAGTTAGATTCCTAATAGATTTATAGTATCTTGTCTATATATATATATATATATATATATATATATATATATATATATATATATATATATATATATATATATAACCCTATTGATGAAATACCACAAGTTTTTCCGCCACATTTAGGGAACTCAACAAGCATACTATGAAAAATAAGTTCCCTATACCCCTTATAGAGGACTTATTGGATGAATTACATAGGGCAACCATATTCTCTAAATTGACTTAAGGGCAGGCTATTGTCAAATCAAAATGAGAGTAGAGGATATCCCAAAAACTGCATTTAGAACTCATTTAGGGCATTATGAATTCCTTGTCATGCCCTTTGGCCTAACTAATGCACCAGCTACCTTCCAAGCCTTAATGAATTCCTCATTTCGGCCTTACCTTAGAAAGTTTGTGTTAGTTTTCTTTGATGATATTCTCATCTATAGTCCATCTCTTGAAGCCCATGTGCAACATCTAGAACTTGTCTTTCAAGTACTCTCCTCAAATCAGCAATTAGCTAAACAGTCTAAATGTGAGTTTGGGCAATCCCAAGTCAGTTACTTGGGTCACATTATCTCTGCTCAAGGGGTGTCTACTGACCCTAGTAAGGTGGAAGCTATGACTAATTGGCCTTTCCTAAAAAAATCTGAAAGGCCTCAGGGGGTTTCTTGGTCTTATTGGATTCTATAGAAAGTTCATGGCAGGGTATGGGGTTATCTGCAAACCACTTACTGACCTTCTCAAGAAAGATCAATTCAATTGGAACCCTACTGCACAGGCTGCCTTTGACCAGCTCAAGCATCTCATGACACAAGCAACTGTTTTGGCTCTACTAGACTTCACCCAACCTTTCATTATTGAGTGTGATGCTAGTAACATTGGATTGGGGGCAGTTTTACTTCAACATGATAGACCTTTAGCCTACATATCAAAGCCTTTAAGTGAAAAGGCACAACAGCTCTCAGCATATGAAAGAGAGTTAATGGCTATAATCTTGGCTGCAACTCAATAGAGACACTAGTTAAAGTTGGGGCCCTTCATAATTAGAACTGATTAGGAAAGCATCAAACACCTATCAGAGCAGATTTGCACAACAACATTTAGTAGAAGGGAATCTCTAAATTGCTGGGATTGGATTATTTACTCCAATACAAGAAAGGAACTGAAAATAGAGTAGCTGATAATCTCTCAAGAAGATTTGAAGGGGGTTCTTCCTGCTTTAGCTTGACAGTATCCTCAATCACCTGAAAATAGCTACAGAAAGTTCTAAATTCCTATGAAGGTGATAATGTATTGGCCCCTACTATTGTTGCTCTAACCATAAACCCTTTGGAAGTGCCTAATTTTTCCTTATCAAGGGGATTAGTGAGATATAAAGTGAAAATATACACTGGAGCTACTATAGAACTTAGGTTGAGATTGATATCCACATGCCATGAATCCCCTATTGGAGGCCATTTTGGGATAGGGGAAAATTGGCTAGACTACAACAATCCTTCTACTGGCCAAGCATGCAGAAATCTGTCATTGAGTGGGTGTTGCAGTGTGACACATGTAAAATATGCAAGACTGAGTCCACTGTACATCCTGGTCTCCTTCAACCTCTCCCAATCCCCAACCAAGCTTAGCAGCATATTTCTATGGATGTCATAAAAAAACTACCCAAATCACAAGGTTTTGACACTATCCTAGTTGTCATTGACAGATTCACTAAATCTATCGATTTTATTCCTCTTGCTCACCCATTCAATGTTTCAAAGGTTGCTCATATATTCCTAGATCATGTATTTAAGCTCCATGGCATGCCTGAAACAATAGTCTCTAATAGAGACAAGATATTCACTAGCAGCTTTTGGAAAGAAATCATGAAACTATTGGGTCCACAGCTGCAGTTCAGCTCTGCATACCACCCCTAGACTAATGGCTAAACTGAGAGGCTCAACAGATGCATTGAATCATACCTGAGGTGTATGACTTTTCAAAAGCCCAACCAGTGGAGCATGTGGCTCAGTCTAGCTGAATATTGGTATAATACCACTCACCACAGTGCCATTAATATTAGTCCCTTCCAAGCTCTCTATGGGTACAACCCTACTCTACCAACCCTCCTTTTAACTTATACTTTAGTAGCATCTGTGGAAGATTTTCTTCATGCTAGAGAAGCCATGACTCACTATCTTAAGGAACGATTGGCTGCCTCTAAGAATAAATTGAAGCAGTATGATGACAGGCACAGATCAGATAGGGAATTTGCAATAGGGGACTGGGTTTACCTCAAAATTTAGCCCTATAGGCAAGCTACTCTGGCTCTTAGAAGATCTATCAAGCTCACAACAAAGTATTATGGGCCATTTCAGATAGTAGACAAGATTGGCAAGGTAGCTTACAATCTCAAATTACCATCTGATCGCATGATACACCCCGTGTTTCATGTTTCTCTACTCAAGAAAAAGACTAAGGACAATGCTACCCCCACCCTACAGCTGCCTAAGCTAATTGATGGGGAATTTGTCATTACACCTGAAAAAGTGCTCAACACTTGCACCATTTCAGTAGGAGACTCTTATGTTCAGCAACTATTGATTAAATGAGTGAACCGATTTGTTGTAGATGCTACTTGGGAAGACAGCTCTTTCATTAAGCAGCAATTTCCTGAGTTTTTCCATTCTCGGGGACAAGAATGCAGTCAAGGAGGGGGTATTGTTACATATAAGAGAAAGGGTAGAAATGCACTTGGGAATTAGTATAGCTAAGAAACAAAATTAGTTAGAATATTCTGATAGTACTAGACATAGCTAGTGTGACAGCTGTTGTCCTTTATATTCTGCTATTGTCCTTCATTCTCTTTTTTTCCTTATATGTATACATCTCATTAGAGGCAAGAGCGTCCAATTCAGTAAAACAATCTTCTCTCTCTCTCTCTCTCTCTCTCTGTCTCTTTCTCTTCTGTCTTTCTCTTCTTTTCTTCTCCTATTATGCTGTATCTTTATATTCTCAGACCTGCTGCATCTCTACCTACCTATTTTACTCAAATAGTTAGGAATATTCCTAACACACAAACAGATGATAGTCTTGGGGCCTCAAAGCTTGTTGAAGGCCTGCATTTTACCTTGCTGCCCTACCTAGGTTGATTTCCTGTAGGAGGATCTGTATGCTTTGCTTCTAGTCCTATTCTTGTTTGCTCTCTACTGTTTTATTTCTTTTATTGCTGTCCTAGTATCATAGGCATTATAATCATTCTAACAACTGTTACACGTTACCTAACTCCTTTGTTTACTAAATGCAAATGCTTGTTGTTGGATAGACTCTCTAGTTTACTTAAATATTTATGTCAGATAAGGATACTGAAACTTGCATATGAATGTCAAATATGATACAGACAATGCAAATTAGTGGGAGAAACTTGTGAAGATTTGGAAATGGGTGGTCTAGATACTCATATTAGATTGTTGGACTATAAGTAACAATTACATTTACTATATATTACTCAAATCGGTTTGGTAATCTTTAGAACTGTTTAGATTTTGAGAAATTGTGAACTTAATGTATTCATGAAATGAATTGAATTTAACTTTTAGCAGGTAATTTAGACTGAGGTGAATTCGCAGGATAAAAGGTATGAAGGACTAGGTTTTCTCATTGTACAGAATAAGTTAAATGTTACTAATGATATAACAATATACTCTATATAACATATACACATACGTGTGTGTTCTTAGTTTTGTCAAAGGTAAACTGGTTGCGTGCTTATGTTCTCATGCATGTGATTGAGGTTATACCAAGCACCTAATCTAAGTTAAGGTGATGTAACTTCATTTAGTTTGCCTAGTTTAGCACTTATTCAAGTGCGATCTCCTTCTTCTCTTGATGCTTGTATGTTCTATTTTACTTTTTTAAAAAACTTCGCTCATGAATCATGGGCTTGAGAGGCAATTGTTACTATGCATGAGATATCAATTGTAAAAAGAAAAAAGGGCAGGATCTATACCTGTTTTTTTTTTATCTTTTCTTAGCACGAAACACTAGTGGAAAGGATGAAAGTGGAGGTGGATTAGTAGGAATGAGCGGAAAGAGAATGTATATCTTTCTAGAAAAGTTAGTGTAACAGTATTTGTTGCCAATCATCATGCATATGTGATAACTTGGATTCAATACTGTTATGCTTAGTGATTGATGCCTCAAGTACTTCTGGGTTAAATGTCAAAAGTAGTCCCTTGTCTTACTCAGGAAGCACCTAAGGCAATGAAGGGTCTTAATACCTTAAAGGCACCCTGCTCTTTTGACAACACTGCATAATCATGCCTATTCAATTCTTTGTTGGCGCTTTAATATATTTTCTTTCTTAAGCTTGGGATTTAAGCTTTGAAATTGCTTGGTTTCCTGCTATTTTTGCCAGTGTATAATTGAGAATCTGTGCTGTAGGTTGTGATATTTTTCAGTGCTCATGGGGTGCCACTTGCATATGTCGAAGAGGCTGGTGATCCTTACAAAGCAGAGATGGAGGAATGTGTGGATCTGATAATGGAAGAATTAGAGAAGAGAAAGATCACTAATCCATACACTCTTGCCTATCAGGTAGTAAAGCCTGGGTATCTTATTCACCGATTGTCGCTTTTAATTTATTTACTAATATTTCCTCAATATTTTATAGCATACAAATATTTATTGACTGATAGATTAACATGATTAGCATTTATAGCATACAAACCACTGATGAGGCTATAATGGTTTGGACTGAAGAATCTTACCCTTTGTGTGGGAGTGGATGAAAGTTAGGGTGGATAAAGGGGCGTGGTTTTCATCCCTGTTCGGGAAACAGGGTGAAAGCAAAAAGTGGCTGAAAATTTTTACCAAGTTCCACTTTGGGCAATCCCCCAAGTGGGGGTGAAAAGTATTGTAATGGGCATTGTTTTGGTGCTTCAATTATCAAATTACCTATATATTCCTGTCTGGCTTATCTTTTCTTTTCATTTTCTCTTAATCCATGTAAGATATAATCGTAAATTAAATATTAATATTTCTTTTACACAAATATCACTCTCCTTTTTCTTCCCTTATTTCCTCTTCCCCATCTGCCATTTTTTCCAAACAAGGCTTTACATATCTCTCGTATTTTTCTCAATAAGGCTTCTCCATAGAAGTAGGGTAATTGTTAGGCTGTGCTCATGATGAGATAACTAAGGTTACAAATGAGCTGAATTGGGCCCAACTTTGAAAAGCTCAAGCTTGGCTCATATTATTTTTAGTGAGCTGGAATTCAGGTCATTTAAATTTTAAAAAACTCAGGTTAAGCTTAAAAAGCCCAAATGCCCTGCTTATCCAAAAGTCGAATTAATGATTGCCAAATAAGCTGCTCAAAACAATTAAAAATACAAACGTCTCATGTGAAGGCCACTAGGCCACAAATTATATCAACAGAGGTGACATGATTAACATTTGGAGTAGTGTGATTAACAAATTATATCAAGGAGACGTTTAAGGTTTATTCATCATAAAAATCTTGGAAGTTGCAGTACCTTTCATTAATTGACACTAACTTGAGAGAAAAAAACACACATTTATTCACATATACATTTAAGATTATTTAACCATAAGTGTAAGGAATTAACCTACAGAAACCATACAGCATTTCTTCCATAGCAATTTTCACCGCGGCTTGATATGAGAAGAGCGCTCAGTTATGAAACTGACTTTGTGTGCAAATATAAATATAAAATTATTTTGGCAGTGCTGGACAAGCTGAATTTCTAAAACAGGATATTCAATGGAGTCTATATTGTGCCCAGGAACTTGTTTTATTGGATATGAACAACTATGCTTGCCATATCCAAATGCTGAAAACATCATGTAGACTTCCAGATTATAGAGAAAGGGATACAAGACATACTCATGGAGGAGTTTTGAATGGATTATTCAAAACTGAATCACAGTTTAGGTTGAAGATATAAATTTGAAGTTCATGAGCTTTGATATTGACTATAATATAGGATAAAAGAAAAAAAGTAATTTTGCTGAGGCATCATATGATGGCATCTGAAATCTTGTTGAGTTGACTTTTGCATTTTGAGATCAAATTGTGACAAATGAGACCTCTTTTGCTTTTCTTTAATTGGTTAGATTGCTTTGATTGTGATTGCCATGGTATGGTAATATAGTTATCATTGATGGTATTGTTCCTCCTTCCCTCCCTCTTCTCATGGGTCTCTCCTGTTACTCCTGTAATCAGTCACTTGATACAATCTGAACTTTTACAGAGCAGAGTTGGACCTGTGGAATGGTTAAAGCCCTATACTGATGAGACAATTATTGATCTTGGCAGAACAGGGGTGAAGAATCTTCTTGCTGTCCCAATTAGGTATTTAATTTTGTCAATGAAAGTGTGATGTGATGATTTGTACTCTTTTCTTTTCTTTTTTTTCCCTTCTAATTGAAGTAACTGTATACCTTTATTCAAGTCAGTTCATTGATAACTCAATGTTTTTGGTTTAGTATCGGAAACTGAAGCAAGTTTCTTAAACTTTGATGTCTGATTCACAGCTTTGTCAGTGAGCATATTGAAACTCTTGAAGAAATTGATGTTGAGTATAAAGAGTTGGCTCTTAAGTCTGGCATAGAAAAATGGGGACGTGTCCCTGCACTAGGATGTGAGCCGACCTTCATTTCAGATTTGGCGGATGCTGTGATTGAGTCTCTTCCATATGTTGGGGCTATGGCAGTTTCAAATCTTGAAGCACGACAGGTAATCATGGTAGCTTTCATAGCATTTTTACAACTGAAATGAGTATGCTTGAAGTTTGCTGTTCTTGGGAAACCACCATGTAGTTCTGATGCTAATGGAACATTATAGGTTGTGTTACATGTGCCTGCTGCCTAGGCACACACATGCTTTTTATGTGATTGCATATGGATGTGTGCATAATCATGCATGTTAAATTTTTCAGTATTTACACATCTGTTATTCAGCATGCATCTCCTTCTCTCTCTCTCTCTCTCTTCTCATATGCGAGTATGGGTGCAGACATACTTTTTTCATTAGAATATAAATGAATAAGAGATTCTTCATACCATTTTGCAGTTCAGTTAACAAAATAAGAAAATGTGTTAATTTTGCTAATATTTTTCTGAGAATCCTTATCTAGCCTATTTTCTAGTTGCGGAATTATGAATGGGAAGGGTGGTATTTCCCTTCCCAAGGCCTGAGTTATTATAATCCTATTACTGCTTGCACAACTATTTAACTTGAATATGGTACTGCAGGGGAAATTTTTTCCCCTCATATTGCAGATATTTAGTCTTCATGTAAAATCAAGCAAAAAGATATATGACCACACTTATGGTGTTCTAGTACTGCTATTGGCCAAATAATCTTCCGTGACACTAGTCCAGGTTCTTCTTTATTCGATCATTATTTTCATTGTTCGTAGGTATATGGAACTTTTAGGCCTTGTCGAATTCTGTTAAGCTCAATGGTCCTAAAATATAAGCATCCATAGTTGTAATTATGTTCTCTTAATCCAATTCATGAAGTGTATTTGAAGCTCGAATTCAACTATTGGAAAAGACTAATCAAAACTTTCATTTCAAGAATTTACTAAGAAGCATTTACAACTCATTCATGAATATTAAGGGACCAATGTTTTCAAAACCAGCTGAGAAATTGAACTTAGAAAGCATTTGAGGGTCAAGGATTAGAATTTTTTTGGGATTAAATCAAGGTTCAACTGGAATTGGTGGAAATGCATAAATTATGTAGAACATACTACAATTACTAAATTCTGCTAAAACTCATAAACATTAATGGACCAATGTTTTCAAATCTGGCCACCAACTTTCCTATCTCCTATACTTCTACATGTTCAACCTTGTGGAATGTTGTCCAAGCAATTCTAATCTTGACTTTCTCGACTTTTAGTCAATAGGTTTCACTTTGACTAGATAGCAACCTCGGTGATTCGTGCATTTCTTATCTGATGGACCAGGCTAGTTTAGGTATGACAATGTAGTCAAGGTCAAGAAAATAATTAAGGAGCTCAATGCTTATCTAGAGAAAACCAATTATACGGACATCATATCAGTAGAGAGAGACAGAGAGAGAGATATTTGTTGCATCCCTTTTTTATTTACTTTTATTTGGCATGGTGCCTATACAGAGGACACCCTACTATCTTTGTAGAAAAGTAGTTTGATGCTGAACTTGAAATGTGCTTATTGTACTTCTCTTTCCTCTAATTTTCTTCTTTGTTTTCTGGGCTGCCTGTTTGTTATTATACTCTCACCTTTACTTTTTCAAGTGGGATGTCATTGTAGATAGTAGGAGCGTAATATCATATGCTTTCAATAGGGAGAGAACAGAAGTCATTGATGATACTCAGAGGCATAGTTATGGTTTTCTGAAGTTGGTTATGGAAAGAAATGTAATTGCATGATATAGATTGTTTTAGGTAAATTATTGGAGAGGGGTTCTCATTCTAGTTGGACTTTGGATTAGGAGTTGTTTGTTTTTTATTGAAACTTGTAAATCAATTGAGGGAAATGTTATTCTTTGTATTCTTTCATCAATAGGAAGATATGAATATATACATATATATATACTATACAAGATACTATAAATCTATTAAGAATTTAACTCCTAATTGAATTCTATTTACAACTAGTCCTTATTACTACCCTTTAAGTTGGAGCATAGATGTTAATTATGCCCAATTTGTTACAAAGATAGTCAACCTGAGGTCCTTTTAGAGCTTTTGTAAATATATCTCGTAGTTCACTTGTTTTAACTTGTCTTGTAGAGATAACATCTTTTTGTATCTTTTCATGAATAAAATGACAATCAATCTTAATATGTTTTGTTTGTTCATGGACTACTAGATTTGATGCAATGTGAAGGGCAGCTTGATTATCACACCGTAACTCATAGGCAATGACGACTTGAAACTAATTTTTCCTAACAATTGACGAATATAAAATATTTCACAAGCAAATTTTGCCATAGCTCAATATTCTGATTCACTACTTGGTCGTGAGACTACATTTTGTTTTTTGCTCCACGATATCAAGTTTCTACCCACAAAATCACAATATCCTGAAGTTGATCTTCTATCAACCTTCGAACCTGCCCAATCCGCATCTAAAAATACTCAATGTCCAAATGCCCATGATTACCTTTCAAGTAGCACAAAATCTGTCCTAAAGCTTTCCAATAGATAACAGTAGAAGACATAAACTGGCTTAAGACACTCATAGAGTAAGCAATATTTGGATGTGTTACTGTTAGATGATTCAATTTGTTTACCAATCCTCTATATATCTCAGGATCGTCAAATAGCTCACCATCAGCTGTAAGTTGCAAATTAGGAGTTATTGGAGCATTACATGGTTTGACACCTAACTTTTCAGTTTCATTCAGTAAGTGAAGGACATTCTACCTTCGAGATAAGAAGACGCCTTTCTTACACCTAGACACTTCAATATCCAAAAAATACTTGAATGATCTTAAGTCTTTTGTCTGAAAATGAGTATGAAGAAATGACTTGAGTGATGTAATGCTAGTTGAATCACTCCCTGGAATAACAATGTCATCAACATAAACCACAAGTAGAATCAAATTAGTTTTACTACTTTTGAAAAATACAGAATGATCAGAAGTACATGCCAAATTGGTGTAACACCTCGCAAAATCTACCAAACCAAGCTTGAAAACTCTGTTTTAGCCCATAAAGAGATTTGCAAAGTTTTCACGCTTTACTCGACTCCCTTTGAGCAACAAAGCATGGTGGTTGCTCCATGTAAACTTCCTCCTGAAGATCCATGTGAAGAAAGGCATCCTTAACATTCAGCTAATGCAAAGGCCAAATTAAATGTAGCTACTAAAGAAATAAATAAACGAACAGAAGACAATTTGGCTACAGGAGAAAAGGTGTTAGTTACCAAGTCCACAAATCTAAGATTAGCAACTAAAAGGGCCTTTAGATGAGTAACAGACCCATTAGGATTCACTTTAATGGTGAAACCTACTTACAACTAATAGCTTGAACAATAGTTTTACGGGTAGAAAGGATTCACTTTAATGGTGAAACCTACTTACAACTAATAGCTTGAACAATAGTTTTACGGGTAGAAACAAAGTCTAAGTTATTTACAAAACAGCAAGATGATGAAGAAAGATGATCATAATTGACAAAATAAGAAATGGGATAGGTCAACTGACATTTACCTTTTAGAAGAGCAATGGGAAGGTCAAAGTCCGAATGAGTAGTGGATGGCACAGAGTCAGATTGAGTAGAAGGGATTAGATCTTCTGTTGAAGCGGTAGGTGGGGAAAGTGAGTCAAGAGTCTCTAATCTTTTGGAATATACCTGTTCAAAACGAGGGTGGGCAGATGCTATAACAGGATTCGGAACAACAGATGCTGGTGCAGGAGTAGGAATAGGAATAGGAGCATGAGTAGGAATTCGGTTGACAGAGTTGGCCCGGGAAAGATGTTAAGGTGTTTTTACAGATTTGGAATTCCATTGACAGTGAAGTGGTTGGTTTAGTTAACCATTGCAAATTTGTTAAAGAATTAATGGGATACCTTTATTTTATGTACTTGAAAAAATGTAATTTGTCTCGTATGCATGAAGTTTGCAAAAGATTTTATGGGGCCGATCAACCAGTTAAGTCTCTTACAGCTTAATTCATTGAAGTTAAGAAGATTTACAAGGAATTTAATGTTCTATTGCCTTTCAGCACCGATGTCAAAGTTCAACAGACTCGACGAGAACAAATGACTATGATGAGTTTTCTTGATATCGAGCTATGGCTCAATCTGCTTTTGAAATAATTTGGATTTGTGAGTTAGATGAAATTAGTTTCAAGTTATCCTTACCTGCAAAGTTATGGTGATAATCAAGCTGCTATGCATATTGTTCAAATTCGATATCCAATGAGTGAACAAAACAAATTGAGATTGATTGTCATTTTATTCTTGAAAATTTACAATATGGTGTTATCTCTATAGGGCACGTCAAGACAAGTGAATAATTAGGAGACATTTTTCACAAAAACTCTCAATGGACCTCGGGTTGACTATCTTTATAACAAGTTGGGTATGATTAATATCCATGCTCCAACTTGATGGGAGTTTTAAGAGAAGTTAGAATTCTTTTGTATATAGAATCCTATTAGGAGTTAGATTTCTAATAGTTTGTAGTTTCTTGTTTGTACATATAATTCTCACTAATTGATAATTAAAATAATAAGAATACATTTTTCCTCAAATGAGGTTTTTAAGTAGTAACCTGAAAAGCAAAGAACGCCAAAGTAATTTTGACAAAAATGAGAATGCCCCTATCACAACCTTGTCGGATCGGAAAAGCGACCATGTGAGTGGACTGTTGACCTGAAGTCGAAGTCAAAGTCAAAGAATAAATCCTAATATCCGAAAACAGCTAGACGCGCCACCACTCGTCGGCGCATGGTACTGTAGCAGAAAATAGATTGGGCACATGAAGCCCACACAAAGGGAATTTGGTGATCGAATTTTGGGGTAACACTGATCGACATTTGGAGAAAACCCTAGGGTAGGTGGTGAGACAAAACAGTGACCCTAGAGTGGTCACCAAGGCTGATAGTGGCAATCTCTCACTAGAATCTTCAATGCAAAATAGAAAAAAAAAAAAATCTAATGCGCTAAAAGATTTGATATCGTGTAAATGAACTGAGGGAAATATGATTTTTCATATTCTTTCATTGATAAGGAGACACACACACACACACACACACACACATATATATATACTACACAAGATACTACAAACCTATTAGGAATTTAACTCCTAATATAATTCAATTTACAACTAGTCTTTAATAAAACTAATTATTTTGATACATCTGAAGTAAACTCTACGGCGAACTTATAAATAATAGTGTTTTTTTCCTGCTCTCGTTAATCTTGATGTTAGAAATGCTATTTTTATTTTCTTTGCATGTTTGATTGGTGGTTTCTGAATCTATGCAGTCTTTAGTTCCGCTTGGCAGCGTAGAGGAGTTGTTGGCTGCATATGATTCAAAGCGCAGGGAATTACCACCACCTGTGGTTGTGTGGGAATGGGGTTGGACAAGAAGTGCAGAAACATGGAATGGAAGAGCTGCAATGCTGGCAGTTCTTGTTCTACTGGTTCTTGAAGTCACTACTGGGGAGGGGTTTTTGCACCAATGGGGAATATTGCCATTGTTTCATTGACATATAGCCTATATGTATATATAAAACACACCAAATGTAAATTTTGTTGCTGAAATGTCACCCTAATGTACTAATACAGACTATAGAGGATCTTTACGAGCATACTGGATCTCTAGGCATTATTGTCTATAATCCTAGCAGATTGGATTTGTTGTGATATTCTTTAGGCATAGTCTGGATAAAAAATTTGTACGAAGTTAGGAAAATCATATTATATAGAATTATTTTGTTAATTTGAATAATATTCTATGGTTTTGACACATTACTTGTATAATGTTCTCTAAATGATACTTGTTATGAAATTGTTATCTTCAGTTGTTCAAACTAGGGTGAGCAATTCGCAGATATAATCGAAAATCCAAATCGAGCTGAGTAATTTGGTTTGATTCGGCTGTCAATAGATTAGTTTTAGTTTAGATCGATTAGTTATAAATATTAATTTGATTTTTCATTTATAGTGCGGTTATTGGTCACCAAGGTTATAAGGGAAATCTCTCGCCGGAATCTTCAACGGAAAATAGAAAAAGAAAATCTAACAAGCTAATGACTCTAATACCATGTAAATGAATTGAGAGAAATATTATTCTTCATATTCTTTCATCAATAAGGAGACATAAATATACTATACAAGATACTAAAAACATATTATAAATTTAACTATTAATAGAATTCAATTTACAACTAGTCCTTGACAAAGCTAATTATTCTGACACATCTTTAGTAAACTCTGGCGAATTTATAAATAATAGTGTTTTTTCCCTGGTCTCATTAATCTTGATGAATCCATGTTAGAAATGCTATTCTTATTTTCTCTGTATGTCTGATTGGTGGTTTTTAAATCTATGCAGTCTTTAGTTCCGCTTGGCAGCGTGGAGGAGTTGTTGGCCGCATATGATTCGAAGCGCAAGGAATTGCCACCACCTGTGGTTGTGTGGGAATGGGGTTGGACGAGAAGTGCAGAAACATGGAATGGAAGAGCTGCAATGCTGGCAGTTCTTGTTCTATTGGTTCTTGAAGTCACTACTGGGGAGGGGTTTTTGCACCAATGGGGAATATTGCCATTATTTCAATGACATATAGCCTGTATGTATGTATAAAACAAAGCAAATGTAAATTTTGTTGTTGAAATGTCACCCTCATGCCCTAATACAAACTATAAAGGCATCTTTACAAGTGTACTTGATATTTAGTCATTATTGTCTATAATCTAAGCAGATTGGATTTAGGTTAATATTCTTTAGGTACAGTCAGGATAAAGAATTTATACGAAGTGAGGAAAATCATATTATATAGAATTATTTTGTTTAATTTGAATAATATTATATGGTTTTGACATATTACTTGTATAATGTTCTTTAAATGATACTTTGTTATGAAATTAGTATCTTTAGTAGTTCCAACTAGGTTGAGCAATTCGCAGATATAATCGAAAATCCAAATTAAGTCGAGTAATTTGATTTGGTTCAGCTACCAATAGATTAATTTTTGTTTAGATCGGTTAGTTGTAAATATTAATTTAGTTTTTCATTTATGGTGCGATTAGTGGTCCCCAAGGTTGATAGCGATAATCTCTCATCAGAATCTCTAACGCAAAATAGAAAGGAAAAAAATTTTGACGAGCTAAAGGTTCGGATATTGTGTAAATGAATTGAGGGAAATATTATTCTTCATTTTCTTTCATCAATAGGGAGACATATATATACTATAAACTTATTAGGAATTTAAGTCCTATTAAAATTGAATTTACAACTAGTTCTTAACAAGACTAATTATTCTGATACATCTGAAGTAAACTCTTCGGCAAACTTATAAATAATTGTATTTTTTCCTTGCTCTCATTAATCTTGATGAAATCATGTTAGAAATGTTATTTTTATTTTCTCTGCATGTCTGATTGGTGGTTTTCAAATTTATACAATCTTTAATTTCACTTGGCAGCATGGAGGAGTTGTTGGCTGAATATGATTCAAAGCGCAGGGAATTACCACCTCCTGTGGTTGTGTGGGAATGGGGTTGGATGAGAAGTGCAGAAACATGGAATGGAAGAGCTGCAATGCTGGCAGTTCTTATTCTACTGATTCTTGAAGTCACTGTTGGGGAGGGATTTTTACACCAATGGGGAATATTGCCATTGTTTCATAGACATATAGCCTATATGTATATATAAAACACACCAAATGTAAATTTTGTTGCTGAAATGTCACCCTCATGCACTTATACAGACTAAGGGTAATCATGGGTCAATTTGGTTCAGTTTAGGCATAATAATCGAATCAAACCTTAAGAGGCGGTTTGAAAAGAATTAAAATCAAACCAAACCATCAAAAAGTTCAAACCAAGCCAAACTTTTAGTGTCATACCCCAAAAATAGAGATGTGACGGTCCTAGGGTCTAGATAGGCTTAAGGCCACCGAGTACCACGTTAAACCCACATCTGATTCTATCTTGTTATAAATAAATAATTTGCTAAATACTTAATACTTCATACTTAGATGAGTTAAAAAATTTTCACTATTGTTCAAATAATTTTTTCAAATATTTTTTTTTTAAAATAACACAACCTTAAGTAATCAAATTTACTCTCATACAATTCCTTTGATAATGAACTTTACATTCATAATCAACTAATACCCTTTATATATATCTACGGAGCAACTAGTGTCATCTATTAAATACATAAATTGCTCATAAATATCAACACATAATTATATTGCTCTCTTACTTCTTGTTGAAATAAAGAAACCAAGAATCTGTTGAACTAAAACACTTCTACTTGAAACACAGACGCTTTGATGAGACGTCAACTCAATGAGGATATAATATTGAAGCATAGTAAATCTCTTGATATTTTCATAGAAGATTCTCCTTCATATCAACAATAGATTTTCACGGAAGATAAGCTAATAGATATTAGTTAGTTTCTCCTTTTTTATTTATTAGCTGTAATTCTATTATTTTATTTTTCTGTTTTATTTTTGTATATATATATATACCTATAAAATCAAGATATGTTTTTAATGGTTTCTTTCCTCTCAAAATCAGAAAGTTCTCATGGTATCATAGCAGCTAATATTTTCTTTTCAATTCCCTTCACTTTCTTAGAAACCAAACACCTTATAACTTACTTTATACTCCGAATTAAGATACCAGAATTGTTACATCTTATTCCTTGTCCAATTTTGATTACAGCGATACACATTGAATAAGTTTTTTATATATATATATTTCATTTTGTTTTCAAACAAATAATGACCACATCTACAATTCATCCAACTCAAGATCTGTTGAGTCCGTATTATCTTCATCCAAATGAGAATCCAGCTCTCGTTCTAGTTTCTCCACTCCTTATTGGTTCTAATTACCATTCCTGGTCTAGAGTGATGAAGATGGCTTTACTATCCAAGAATAAGATAAAGTTCATTGATAGAACTTTGAGAGCTCCTCTCATCATAGATCCTTTGTATTCTGCTTGGGAGCGCTGCAACACTATGTAATGTCATGGTTAACACATTCTCTTTCTCCTTCCATAACTCAAAGCATTCTTTGGATTGATAAAGCAAAAGATGTTTGGAAGGATCTTAAAGAAAGATTTGCTCATTGAGAATTTCTAATTTGCAAGAAGAGATATATTCTCTTAAACAAGGTGAGAAATCTGTCTCGGATTATTTTACTGATTTGAAGATACTTTGGGATGAATTGGGGAATTTTAGACCTATACCTATTTGCACATGTCCCAAACCATGTAATTATGGAGCATTGGTTAAATTCAAGCAATACCAATAGCATGATTATGTAATTAGATTTTTGAAAGGACTAAATGATTCATTTGCAATAGTTAAGTCACAAATCATGCTTATTGATCCATTTCCAAACATTAATAGAGCTTTCTCTTTAGTTCTTTAATATGAGAGACAATTTAATTATTCAATAACAATTTTGCCTAACCCTACATTCATAGAACCTAAAGCCTTTGCCTTTGAAACACCACCAGATAATAGATCTAAAGCTACAACCTTTAATAAATTTAATTCTTCTAGACCACCCTATCAAAAACCTATGAACAATGCAGATACTATATTTTGCACTTTTTGTGGCAAATCTAAACACACAATTGAGATATGTTTCAAAAAGCATGGATTTCCACATGGATTTCAAGGTTTCAAAGGGAAACCTCACATGATCAACAATGTTATTGCTGGGACAGATGCACAAACAGAATCTACTTATCGTAAAGTCAGTTTCGCTTCACCTGGTAACTCAGCCAATACCAGTATTTCTCTTACTAAAGATCAGTATTGCACTTTGCTTAACCTCTTGTAGTCCAATCATCTTGACAATAAGCCCGAGAATGCTTTGCTGCAATATTCCACAGCTTCAATTGATCTCACTCAGTCTGTTATTAATAAGCATTTCTCTGCAAATTTAATTTCTACCTTCACTCCTACAATAAGTATTCATTTTGCCTTAACATGTTCTTTTATTAAGGGCCAATGGATTGTTGATACTGGGGCATCAGATCATATTGCCTATAACCTTAGCCTATTTTCTCATTATTACTTCATTAAACCAATTCCTATTGCTTTACCCAATGGAAATAAGGTAAATGCTTATATCGTAGGTATTGTTAATCTCATAGATAATCTGATTTTACATAATGTTTTTTATTTACCTTAACTTTCTTTTAATTTGCTTTCTGTTAGCAAATTAACTTCTGCCATTTTTTGTTGTTTTACCTTTCTTTCTTCTATTTGCTTTATCCAGAATCTGAGCAATTAGAGAGTGATTGGTATAGCTAAAGCTTTTGAAGGGTTATATGTTCTGGATCCTGCATCTTCTATTCATTCATTGAAGACTATTACTTCAATGGCCTGAATAATAATGTTTATAATATTGCAATTATATTAGTACGAGTTCAATTCTTTTCTTCAATATACAAATAGGACAAATGAATTCAAATCATAAATGAATGTATAGAAGGTTAACGAATGGTCTACCAAATAAAGAATTTAAGATGGGTGTCCTAGAATTTCTCGATTTTGCTTGGAATCATGTGGAAGGTAGGGAGGGTGATAATATAAGGTGTCCGTGTAATAGGAAGAAGTGTCGAAATCGGAACTTTGAAGACATGTTTACAGTTGAGAAACATCTATTCGAATATGGTTTCGTACCAAACTATTATGTTTGGACCATGCATGGGGAAGCCCAAGGAATGGCAAATGTGGATCAGCATGAATTGACGGATCATATTATGAATGATTCATTAGAAAATGTTGGAGCATTTCATGAGCCTCCTACTGAATATCATAGAATGGTCCATGATGCTGCTAGTCCCTCATTCAACCCGAATGATATAGAAGAAGGTCCTAACCATGATGCCCAACAATTTTACAATATGTTGAGTTCTGCAAATGAAGCAGTGTGGCACGGTTGTGAAAGTCATTCTAATAAAGATCCTTGAGTTAGAGTATCCGGGATTACTAATAAAAAAAATAATTTTGTTTAAGTGCAAATGGTTTGATCCGACCCTAGATGTAGGGATGAAGATTCACAAACAATATAAGCTTATTGAGATTAACCATCGAAGGAGATTTAATAGATATGAGCCCTTTATTTTGGCAATGCAAGCATATCAAGTATATTATGTTGCGTATCCTAGCTTAAGATGTGATAAGAGTGATTAGTGGACCAAAGGTACAAACTATGGTTAATATTTAGGAAGTTGAATTACAACGACCACCACTTCCACATGAGGTTTTGGAGGTGACACACACTAGAAAGAAAGATCGACAATTTGTGGACCAAAGGTCAAAGAATACATTTGTAAGTTGACAATCATTCAAAATAATAATTATTCTTCTTATATTTCATCAATTTAAGTGTATTTTATCATTATATGTTTTGAATAATCATTTTTGGAGGCTGTGATATCTAAAGCTCAAATTGAATCTCAACCTGATAAGGGATCTAGTCAACCACGCTCCATCGATGCTACTCAGATATACCTACAAGAAGTTGGCGGTGTCAAGAAGCAGCGAGTGTACGATCTTGGTTCACAAGCATCACTGTTCTTTGATAACTCTAGCACCTATAGCTCTTCTGCCACATCTTGCCTTCAGGAACAAGGTGGTGAAAATATTGATGCTCGAATTCAGGAGATATTAGAGCAACGAATGAGAGAGTTAGAGATGCGATATCAATAAGAGTTGCAACAACAACAACAGTTGATGCAAGAAAAGTTACAGCAACAATTACAATAGCAAGTTGTAGAGCTTGTTCGCAGTCACTTGGCACCAACAGTTTCGCCAGCTCCTACTTCACAGAATCGTACATCATAGTCTTGCTTAGATACTCACGCTGATGCTAAGAGTGATGGTACTATCTAGATAAACTTTATTTCATTTGGTCTAGAGAACATAAGTTTATTACTAGCTATGAGACTTTGAATGTTGATATTTGAGTGGTTGACATTTGAGAGAACTATTTTAATTTTATGTTAACTTTTTCTATTTGATTTGAAGTTAATTTCATTAGAAATGTATAAATTGAAATATTACAAACAGGGTAGGATTCTAATATTGAAAATAATGGATTTCTTCCAACAGAAAAAATAAAAACGAATTTAGAAACGGAATAAGGGAGGATGTTAGTTGGCAACAAAAACTTAGAAATGGATTTAGCAACGAATGTAATTTTAGCAACGGATTTAGTAACAGACTCAGCAACGGTCAAGTATTGCTTTTATTTTTCGTCACAGATTAGAAACAGATGAAAAATTTGGAAATGTAATAAAAAACGATTAGCAACGGAATGGAAACAGATTTAGAAATAGATTAGCAACGAAATGGAAATTGATTTAGAAATGGATTTAGAAACGGAATCGAAAGGAATGTAGAAACGCATTCAGAAATGCTTTTAGAAATGAAATGGAAATGGGATTAGAAACGAAATTCATTCCCAAGGGGTGTGAAATCAGAAACGGATTGATGAAAAATTAGAAACGGATATATCCATTGCCAAATTAGAAACGGATTAGAAATGCCAAATTTTGTCACGGACATAATCCGTTTCTAAACTCTTTTAGCAACTGATTTGCACCATTTAGAAATGGAAAAATTCATTTCTAAATCGCATTTTTCTTGCAGAGTAAATTGAATCAAACAATTTAAACACATATAAGAAGGAGTTAAAGACCATAACTCACCTTGATTTTGTGTATCTGACTCCTTTTGTTCACTTCTGATTTCGAAATGATTTGTAATAATTCTTGACCTATATTCATATTTAAACATATTGTACTTTTAGTTTGTTTCTAATTCTTTATTTATATTCAAGGTTCTTTAATATTTTTATTCATTATGTTTCATATCTGAATTTTTAGGGACATAAATTATACATATTAAGCCTTATGTCCATTTACTATATACTCTTATTCATTGCTAATTCACTCACGTCTTAATATTCTCAATTTAGTGCAAATTTAATAAAAAATAGAATTTTTTGCATATGAGCAGTATGTGTCTATTTAATTAAATATTTATCTTCTCATCTCCATTTATTTTGAAATTTAATCAGGCAGTTCATAACATCTCAAGGTACTCCCATATTAAATTTTACAAATCTGGAAGTCCATTAATCTATTTAAATAAATCAATTACATAATCAAAATTTTCAGTTTTCTTATACTGAGTAGTTTTCTTCAATTTTTCTCATCATTTAGACATTCCCTTCCAACACAACCTTACTAACATCCTAGGTTATCTTTCTACAAAATTTCATAATTTTTAAAATTTATTTACATATTTAATTGAACAAAACACATTGGTTGAATTTAAGCAGTCTCATTAAAAACAGTTTGGAAAGATAAAATTTTTCTAACTTTTACATGTTCAATTACTTTCTATTCAAAATAATTTCTATATCTTGAATAATTAATTAATATATTATAAAGATAAATTTTAAGCTTTGATTCATCCAAATAAAGATTAAAACTTAGAAAAATATAATTCAAAATTAAGATACATTTTTTTGGATTCCATATGTTTCTTTATTTCCTTATGATTTTCTCTTCCTTTCTATCACTTATTGGTTTAATCCCTCTTTGAAATATTTGTATATTTTTAATTTTTTGTTGTAAATAATCTTAGGCTAGCAGGGTATTTATAGAGAAATAAATAAAATGAAAACACTAAGATTGAAAATGAAGGTATGAATAAAAGAAAATGTCGTATTTTCTCTAATACACTTGTCTTGCCTTTTTTTAAATTAGATGATGATTCACTTGGTATTTTGTGATAATTTATTTTTGGCAATTGCTAGATTGATTGAAAGAAAAAAAAATTGTCAAAGGAAGAAAACAACTTGAGAATGTGAAAGAGAGAAATCAAATTTGAAATGAAGATGTGAATCAGTGAAAATATTATTTCTTTAATTCACCTATCTCCCTTTCATTAATCAAAGATTGAATCATTTGCTATCTTCTAGCAACTAATAGAAAGAAGAAAATGAAATGGAAAAGTTAAGTTTAAAATGAAAATATGAGCAGGTGAAAAAATGATCGCTTCTTCAGTACATCTACCTTCATTTCCTTAATTTAGAATGATAAATTATGTATTGTGTTGTGCAAATATTAAGCTGCCACTTGTAAGAATAAAATTTTTCTTTTATTCCCTTTAGTTACTTTGGTGAAGTAGTAGTCTAGATGCCTTTTTGGTCATTTCATATTTTTATTACTTAAACTCATTTAATTTAGAGTATTATTCATTTAATTTTTAGATTTTCTTATTAAGATATATGTATATATATTTTTGTGCATTTATGCTATTATACATCTAACAGTTTTAAAATTTTCTATACTCATTCTTTTAATGCCTTACAAATCTTATTTTCCTACATTTCAATAATGTTTTAAACAGGTCATACATTTTATAAAATACTTCTTTATTATTTATTTGCTCATTTACACAATATTTGGACTATAATACTTTCTTTGCATATAGAGTATTACATAATAAATATCAAAATTTATGTTAAAACTCTTTTATTTTGTCAAATACTTACAAATAGTATGACTGATTAAGATTTTAATAATTAAATGCTAAAAATTTAATAAGAACAGATAATTAATAATAAAATTAACATCAAATAATTAATTATTCAGTAAATTTTAAAAGTGAACCTCCAATAAAATTAGAAAAGGATTTGATTAAAATTATTTTATGAAATATTTCAATTTTCAAAAATTCGGGTATTACATTTAGCATTGGTTTGGTTTGGTTTGATTTGGTTCGACTTAGTGGTTTAGGCAGTTTGAAAAAAAAAATAAACTTCCTCATTTATTTAGTTAACAAGAAAAAAAAACATTATACAAATATGAAAAATAAATTCATAAAAATTAAGCCATAAAATAAGCATGATTTTTAATAGCTCTTAAAATTTTAAATTAATTATTGAATATGTTATTTTTTTGTATAATTTGAAAAATATATATTCAATAAAATAATAATTAACTAATTAACTAATATAAAATTTAAATTTTGATTGAATTACATCTACTACTAAAAATAAATAAATAAATAAATTTTTACTCACATATATATATATATATATATATATATATATATATATATATATATATATATATATATTAATCTAATTTTACATGAATTTTTAATATTTTGAAACAAAATAATTATATAATTTATCTAATTAGCAAGAGAGTATTATTTAATTTATTATCCAATAAATTAATGTCATAATTTACTATCTAATATTATTTCCTTTAATTTAACAAAATCAAATCAAACCATGGACCTTTTAAAATCTCGACTTTAGATCAATTTGGTTCGAATTGGTTTGGTTTGGATGGTTCAAGAACACCCCTAATACAGACTCCAGAGGCATCTTTATGAGCATACTGGATATTTAGGCATTATTGTCTATAATCCTAGCAGATGTGATTTGGGGCAATATTATTTAGGTACAGTTTGGATAAAGAATCTGTAAAAAGTGAGGAAAATTGTATTATATAGAATTATTTTGTTAATTTGAATAATATTCTTTGATTTTGACACATTGCTTGTATAATGTTCTCTAAATGATACTTGTTCAGAAATTGGTATCTTTAATTGTTCTAACTAAGGACAGCTGTTTGTGGATATAATCGAAAATTCAAACCGAATCAAGTAATTTGATTTGGTTCGACTGCCAATAGATTAGTTTTAGTTTAGATTGATTAATTATAAATATTAATTTAGTTTCTTATTTATGTTACGGTTAGTGGTCACTAAGGCTAATGGTGACAATCTCTCACCAGAATCTTCAACGCAAAATAGAAAAAAAAAAAAAAGATTTAACGAGCTAAAGGTGCTAATAAAATGTATATAAATTGAGAGAACTATTATTCTTCATATTCTTTCATCAATAGGGAGACATATATACAATATACAAGATACTACAAACTTATTAGAAATTTAACTCCTAATAAAATTAAATTTACAACTAGTCCTTAACAAAATTAATTATTCTGATACATCTGAAGTAAACTCTTCGGCAAACTTATAAATAATTGTATTTTTTCCTTGCTCTCATTAATCTTGATGAAATCATGTTAGAAATGCTATTTTTATTTTCTCTGCATGTCTGATTGGTGGTTTCTGAATTTATGCAGCCTTTACTTCCGCTTGGTAGCATGGAGGAGTTGTTGGTTGCATGGAGGAGTTGTTGGTTGCATATGATTCCAAATGCAGGGAATTACCACCTCCTGTGGTTGTGTGGGAATGGGGTTGGATGAGAAGTGCAGAAACATGGAATGGAAGAGTTGCAATTTTGGCGGTTCTTATTCTGGTTCTTGAAGTCACTACTAGGGAGGGGTTGTTGCACCAATGACGAATATTGCCATTGTTTCATTGACATATAGCTTGTATTTATATATAAAACACACCAAACCTTTTTGTTGTGAAATGTCACCCTCTTGCACTAATACAGACTATTTAGGCATTATTGTCTATAATCCTAATAGATTGAATTTGGGGTAATATTATTTAGGTACAGTTTGGATAAAAAATCTGTACGAAGTGAGGAAAATCATATTACATAGAGTTATTTGGTTAATTTGAATAATATTCTCTTGTTTTGACACATTACTTGTATAATGTTCCGTAAATGATATTTGTTTTGAAATTGGTATCTTTAGTTGTTCCAACTAGGGTGAGCAATTCACGGATATAATTAAAAATTCAAATCGAACCAAGTAATTTGGTTTGTCCTAAATGATACTTGTTTTGAAATTGGTATCTTTAGTTGTACCAACTAGGGTGAGCAATTCGTGGATGTAATAAAAAATCCAAACTAAACCGAGTAATTTGGCTTGGCTTGACTGCCAATAGATTAGTTTTCATTCAGATCAGTTAGTTATAAATATTAATTTAGTTTTTCGGTTATGTTGCGATTAATCTGAAAAAAAAATTTGGTTAATTACACGCTTCAATTATATTTTCGTTTGAAAGAGGGAAAATTAATATGGAAATTACATAGCTTTTTTATTGTTATTGTTTTTACTTGTGATTAGAGGTATTCTCAAACTATTTTATGTGAAAGCAGAAAAAATTTTATTCCTAAATTATCTTAATTTTAGATTTCGAGTTCGAATTTTGAGCATAAAAATTGACACATTGGGAGGATCCGGAAGCAGTCGAATCTCAATAAACTTTGGAATAAAGTGATAATAGATGGAAAAAAAAAATGTACCTCCTACATTGATCTGGTACGTTCCACCTAATTCTTTAAAATAATTATACCCCAGTGAAGTTGAAACATAAATGATGAAGGCAATCCATATTTATCAATTGGACTGAGCCAATTAGATAATTGTTTTACTGTTTATATTTTTATTTAAAAGGACGATATAATAAGAAAAGGAACAATCAATTTTACTAAGAATAACATTTTTATATCATTTATAATAATTAATCGTAATCACGCCATTTTTTAGTTTTTCATTAACATGCTATAAGTTAATTCATTAATTTTCACTCTTACCAAACATAAATATTGAATTATAAAAGATAAACAAATAGTTTAGGAAACACGTGAATAAAAATTTATTAAAATTTTGACTTAATTATCAAAAAAAATCTTGAATTTTTACAATTTTTACAATTGTGACTAATTCTTTTAATTTTAGTAATTGATAGATTAAAATAGTTTCCTAATAACAATTGTGGCATCTGTCAATAGTTGTCCAAAGAGAATGATGTAGCTGTTGAATTGACATAGTTGGCCCCCATTGCTCACACATAATCGCTGGTTGGATTCTCAGTGAGAATTGACAATTTTATAACCTGATCCAACGGTTGCCCGATCTGATTGAGTATGAAAACGAAAATCAATTGTACTTCTAGTTCTAAGAAAATTGAAATCATAAATAGAAACCTCCTGATTTCAGTTTCAATTTCAATTTTAAATCGGTTGAGAAAGAAAAATTAAAATCGTATTGAAACTTACTAGAGATAAATTGATTATAGATACAATTGTCAAATGGAGAATTGAAATTCTTATATTTTAAATTAAGAATCGAATCGAATTATAAGATTCAGTGATCAATTAAAAATTATTAATTTTATTAAAAAATATTAAAAATCCAAATACAAAATCATAAAATAAAAAAGAATTGAATGACTTATAATATGTTAGTACTGATTGTAATTGCAGAGAGTATTAATCATATTTGAGTGGATTGATTTGGGCATTAATTGAAAATATTTTCTTGCCTTATGACGTGGGAGTGATTGAATTGCACTGCAAATAGTCTACTGATGCATTTATGGATAATTAGTTATTTCTGATCTAGTAAGATGTGTTTACATTATCTGTCCATGATTTGTAATTTTGATCTCTGCTATTTTTTACTTATTTCTCAATAGTGAACACATCTTAGTCAATGTATAGAGCAATTATCGTTTATTTTACTTTTTTATTCAGTTGATTTCTAAATTACATGAATCGATTGATTCATTGTAATTCCTATAATTCACCATTGATTCAATTAATTGATTTATTACCGATTTAGACTTTTAGACTAAAATTCGAATCATATCATTTTTCTTTACATTCAATACGAATTGTAGCATTTGAATTGTGAGTCATATGGTTCTAATTAATACTAATTAAAAAACTAAGCGGAACCTTAAACTTGTTAATGCTTTTGATTTTAGGTAACCTAAAACTACCCATTTAGTGACCAATCTAATATTTGATAATCAAGTAAAAAATTCAATAGAACAACTAAGAATTCAATTTATTTAATCTGCATTGCGGAAACATACACACAATTTAAAATTTTAAACCTACTTATTTGTAAACATAATAAGCAGGTTTTATTGCCTAATATAATACACATAACTAACTGTTTAACTAATTAACTGTCTTTATTGCCTACACCACTTGACTGATTTGGAACTCTCCACTTGCTTGAACCTCTTTGACCCTCTTGTCATATTCATCTTCATCATCATCTACTTCTACTTCTTCTTCTTCTTCTTCTTCTTCATTCTCTTCATCATTTGCTCCCCAACCGAAGCCCTTAATAGGCACAGAAGATGGCGGTCGAGTTCTTGCCTCAGCAACAATTTTCATAATCTCCTCCTCACTTTGGCCAGAAAAGCTCGGGTTGCCTCTTCTGTAATAAACAGCTTGGCTTGACTCCGTCAGCTCCTTCGGCAAATTCTTTAAGAACCATGGATGGCTTTTGATCTCTTTAATTGAAATTCTCTACACCAAAATACATGCTATTTTATTATTCATTGCCGAATTAATATCTTGTGTTCATAATTTTTTTTAAAAAAAAAAGGAAACTTGGAGGATACAATAATGTCAAGATGCAATAGATTTTTCCTAAGTAGTTGAGAGGTGTATTTATGTACGTGTTTGAGCAACTTTATAAGAAGCTTACTTATGGTGCTTACAAAGACGTCATAACTTTTCTAGTGCATTGTAAAAAAATTTTAATGCGAAATATTTCTAATTATTTTGCGAAGACAATAAATTCAATTTAACCTAATTTATATTTATGTGATCACTTGTTTTAATGAGTCTATGCATCTCTAATAGATTAGTATGATCGTGCAGTTGAAAGTATATATATGCATAATTTTATTAGGGATTATGATAAAAAGATCTACTTAGATTTTCTATAAATAGATTAAGTTGTTGTCTTCAATTCTATTTTAGCCAGTTTCACTGCAGACAATCATGACAAAGGAATTGTGAACTCTCATTTAGATTTCGAACTCTTCATGGTAAATTAAGTAATATTGATGTTCCAAATCTATGTCTCTCTCCTAACGAATGAGATCAGGAATTTAACTTTGATGATAACTAATCCTCAAAAATATTTCCAAGGCACAAAAAAAAAAAAAAAAAAAAAAAAATCCCTGTAATTTCAAAATGAAGCTTACCCTGGAAGGATTTGCAACAAATATTCGTGAAAGAAGGTGTCTGCATTCTTGAGACACATGAACATAGTCTGGGATTTTGTACTGCACAGCCATTATCCTCTGCATAAGGGAAAAAATAAAATTATTTTGGAGAATTTTGCTTTTTCTTTTGGTTGAAATATAAAAGATGGAAGATATAATATTTTTAAACTAAGGAAGGAAAAATGGAATGCACACCTGAATTGTTTTCCTAAAATTCTTAGGATCATTTTGATCTTCAAAAGGGTATGCTCCCACCAACATCACGTAAAGTGTAACTCCACATGACCATACATCTGCCAACTATAATCAAGAAAAACAAAAAAGGTGAATTAATCTTTTGATTCCTGTAATTTTCAAATCAAAAAGAAAAAAAATAAATATTTAAAATTTGTTGTCACGATGAGAATATTACTAGTTCCAACAACAAGGCATTGGTATATATTTGCACAAAAACTTTAAATAATTTATATTTATTAAAATTACTTAATTAATCTCGGTATAAAAATGTGAATGTTGTTATTATTTAAAAAAATAAATAAATTATAAATTGAACTTGCATGTGCATTGAAGTTGCAAAAATCTAGGAAATAACAAAAGCTCCCCAAACGAAATGGGTTCACACACTCGTACCAGCTAGCACCGCACATGACCGCATCTTTTGTTTGTATCCATGATTTTGGATACTAGACACTTGTATTACATAAATTATCACTTACTTCGTCTTCATTAACAATTTTTTAACCAGCTTTAAAGTTAATTTACAAAATTCTGTTTACGAAACAATTACACTTCTAAATTAGCACATATCATAAATTTATATATTTTTAATTAAATGAGGAAAATACTGTACATATTTTAAAAATAAATTACTATATAAATAATAATTTTTATATTTTTTAATTATTTATAAATGTTGATTAATATACTTTTATAAATTGAAGTATTTAATTTTATAAAAAGAATTTTTGAAGTTAAAAAATTGATGAAAAAAATTAACTTAATTTTTTTAAGAATTAAATTACGTGAAAAATATAATTTTTAAAGGCATTTGAAAATGACGGATGAAGCGTTAAAAAGAAAAGAAAACACACCTTGCCATCGTATTCTCGGCGAGAGAGAACTTCCGGTGCTATGTATGCTGGAGTTCCTACGGTTGATTTTGGCCTTGAGTGCAGCAACGACGACTGCTCTTCCACAGATCAATCAATTGGAAACCAAACTTTCAATAATCATTCAACTATAAACACGAACATTTCGGCACGTGCAGCGATGAATATGTTATTGCTAAAACAATATACGTTGAAGGTGCTCTAAGTTGGACTACGTATGAGAAACAAGCTTGTTATTAACTGGCCATTAAATGTAATGGCTTACAAGCTTATTCTCATACACGGTTGAAATCTTTATTTTGAGAGTGGAAAAAAAAAAAACAATCCATCGGTTGTTAGATTTAAACTTATAAAAAATGTATATCTACGGTCTCACTTATAAATCAATTTAATGAAAAAATAATTATTTATTTATTTTTTTTCAATATATGGGAAAAAATATTTTAGTTTTAACAAAAATTCTATTTTTATTGTTTTGATTTATGTGCGGAACCGTGGAGATCTAGACAAGTAAATTACAGTTTTAAATCTAACGGCTGACAAGCTGAAGTTGAAGGTCATGATCATAAGAGTTAAAAGCAATAAGATCTGATGAATTCCTTTCAAACCTTAGAATAACCGAAATCACAAATTTTTAATCGAGGTGCTGGACTTCCGTCTAGCAGTGTATTTTCCAGTTTCAAATCTCTATGGCAGATTTGCTGTTAAACAAGAGGAGCAAAAACAGGCATAAGTTCAGTAATTTCTTGTGATAAAAAATTAAGAAAAAGACTTGTTATTGATTATACCATGAAGTGGCAATAATCCACACCAGAAATCAACTGCTGGAAGAAATACCTGGCCTGAAAAGCACAATTTCGAAAGGGAATCACACCTATTTATTATAGGAAAGAGAAGAAGAAAAGAAAAGAGAGTAACCTCATCTTCACTGAATCTACCAGCAGTACAGATTCTGTCAAATAGTTCTCCACCAGCAGCGTACTCCATCACAATGGCCAAGTGTGTGGGAGTCAAAACAACCTATATATAATTACTTAATTAAAAATATTAATCAATAATCATGCTGTCTTATACAAATAAACAACATAAAAATACTTGCCTCCTTAAAGCGGATTATGTTAGGATGCCTAAGTGATCTGTGATTAATAATCTCTCTTGCCACATTCTCATCTATCTGTATCATAATAACACAACAAATATAAAACAACCACGGAAAAAAAAAAAAAAAAAAAGGAAGGATTTGAAATGGCAATCAAACCTTTTGACCTCGCTCGATATATTTCATAGCAACAAGCTGTTTAGTTTCTTTGTGCCTCAAAAGCCTTGCTACTCCGAAATTTCCAGCTCCCAAATCCTTCACTAACTCATACTTATCCATCTTCTCCGCCTTACTTTTCTTTCTTTCTACAGTTTCATTTCTTCACAACTCAAACTATACCAATGTAGGATCTGAATCTATCTATTTATATAATAGATGTTAGTCAGTTGCATGGTAGCTGGAGATTATGAGTGATAGAGTGAAATTGACACATAAGGGCAGTGAGTGCACGTGGAGGGAAATAATAAACACTTTGGAAGAGAGAAAAGAAAAAAAAAAAAAAAGTAAATCCTTTTTCATAAATAGTGTATTTTTAAAATAAGGTTCCTATAATTTACTAAAAAATTAGGGAAGGAAAATAATAGAGAGCATGGGAATCCATTCTTAAACAGCTTGAATCCAATCACTGCCACTTGCATGGCCGACTTGAATCCAATGGGTTACTTTAATTATTTTTTGTTTTCTAGTTATTTATATTTTGTTGGATCTATAAAGACGCCGCTGTGAGAGGACGCACAACGCGGGGCCTTTGAATCTGACTTTTGCATGCCATTTTCTCAAGGAAGCATCGAAAAGCACCCACTTCCATTTCAAGTTTCTTCCATTCATACTTTTTTTTTTTTTTTTTTTTGCTTTTAACACCCTGTTAATTATAATCAGAAATGTTTTTTAGGTTTGTCATTAAACTTTTTCTTTATTATTATTGAAAATTTTTGACAGATAATAGTTTACTGATCTTTAACTTCATACACTATAATAGGTATGGGTGATGCAAATAGTCAAATATGATTTGATTCAAAATCAAACCGAATTGAGACACAGAAATTGAATTTTAGGAGCAAAATCGAAATGAGTTGAAGTTAAGATCAAAATCAAATTGAACTAAGCAAAATGCACTTGGTTTGCTAAGCGATTATTTTTTTAAAATCGAGCCAAACTAAAAGCAACTTCAGTTTCAATCGAAATAGACAAAAAAAAAAAAAAAAAAAAAAAAAAAAACTAGTATTTTAATGAGCATACTAAAACTTTTCGATTTGGTTGATCAATCATTTTGCTCACCTCTAATAATAGGCATGACAAAATTAAATATATAAATGAAAAGGGTCAAAATTATCACATTAGATTTGAAATGCTCCAAAATGTGAATTTTGGTCCTCTACTGAATACTTATTATCACAACTGTCTGTAAGCAATTTTAGAACTTTAAACTGAATTTTGTTCTTCTACTAAATACTTGTAGAGCTTAATTGTTCAACTTATTGAGAAAAAAAATATGATAATGATAATAAACAATATAAGTTAAGAAATGTGAAACCATAAAATAATTGCACAAAACTCTTATAGAAGAAGGAGAAGGCATTTGCCCGTTCCCTTGCCCATCCTAAAAGGGTGTGTGCCTTCATCTTTGCCCACAAAATGTGTGGTCCCTTTCTATAAGAGGCATGAGTCTTCTATTTTCCACAGTGAGCGCATGCCTTCTTCATGTATAAGAGGCGAACATCTCTTTAAGGGAAGGAGCCCTTTCCAAACGTGTGAACCCTCTTCAGAAGGTGCCTAACTTCTCCTTTACCAAAAGAGGATGTGAGCCCTCTCCACATCCTATCTTATCCACAGAGGGTTGCACCTTCTATTTAGGAGGTAAGCAACCTCTCTCAGGATGAGAGCCCTTTGTTTAGAAATTTCTTGTTTTTTTACTACAACATAATATATGAAGTTTTGTTCCTTATACTTGATCCATGGACATCCATAACTATAAATTTCCTAAGCTATATAAACTTCCTATAACATGCTCTTCTCGCTTCCGTGGGACCAAGCAAGAGATGTCACATTCTGTGTTGAAGACACCTAACTTTCTTACTTATTGTCTAGAAGTTACTTATTCATTATTATAAAAGGGTTTAACTACAAAATTATTAAAGAAGCAGAAGACCCATTAACAGACTTACAAAACAATTTAGGAAAAACTTATAGCAAAACTGCAAGAGTTTCCATTGAATAATAGATTCATCAAAACCTGTTAAAAACCTGTTCATAATTTGAATATTCAATATTAAAAAAATAAACATCATTCTACATGATGCCTCAAGTCATTCATTATAAATGAAGATCCAAAAACAAGTTCATAGTTAAAGTTTATCAATGAAACCTCAAAACAAATTCTGAAATACTCGAGAACAAAACTTATAAATTCTTTTAGCCAAACCAAAATGTTTAAACTGGTCAATTACATACCCAAATACCAAAATCCAATCTCTCTTAATAATTCAAAACTAATACATTCCATAACTAAAAAAAAAAAAACTCATACTCAAATTCTAGATAACTGAAGAATCCTCCTTTGATGCAAGAACTCTGAATCTACCAAAAACTTCAAGTCTTCAACCTATGCGAAATGAAAATCATCATGTTGAGGATAAAACTCAGTGGTACGTAACGTATATCTATAATCAAATAAAACATAAGTATTTTATGCTATGAAAACCATATCCAATAGAATTTCCTAAAGTTCAAGGTATAAATCATCATAACCATTCATAGATTCACAAATCTCGTTCTATTAACAAACATATTCAATATCCATAAAGCATAAGTATGATCAAATAAGTATTCATCATAGCTCATGCTACTCAAGTTATGTACTTTTTATGTTTTTTGTCATACAATCATAAGCAATTCATTATTCATAAAGTTCATATCAAATCACAATGTAACAGAATATATGCAATCCCAATATTAGAGATAAAATTGCCTTATATCAAAGCATGTTCTATATCAGAATGTGTTCAGAGTGTAAATACTATAATCAGATGTAATCAAGATACATATGTTATATTAGAATATTATCAGAGCATATATACTATAACAAAATATTGTTAGTCACATTCACTATAATAGAATATTATTGATTACATTGCTTTAGTCCTTTTCATTTATGGGTGTTATTAGTAACTTAGAAAAAATAGTAGTAGAACCCGTACAATAATTAATATTAGAATTAGAATGACAAACAACCAACAAACAGATTAGGCAATAGCCTATAGAACAGTTGAGTGTGTCTACATCCTTAGTAGACTCCATGTTCTAGCATACGATCATAACTTGAATCTAGTATTGAGTAGCATGCTCAATATATCCAGTATTGTAGACCCACATTCATACAACCATTCAACTAAGTATATAATAAGAGCCTAGATGTTTAGTTCTAGTGTTATACCTATGTCATAGTCCAATCACATATATAGTCTCACAAGATTAAACATAAAATCATAAGTATTCATAGACGCACATGATTGCATCTTTAACCTTATTATACACAAATAAACTCATAGGTCCTCATGTGTCTTAATAGTCATAGCATATTCACAATATTCACAATAACATCACTAAGCTCATATTATCCATACATCACTCTGTAGACATCTAAATTTTATTTAAGTTAATCTAATTATTAGCTTAATTATTTAATTGGCCAATTAAATTATTGGTTAGTTAAATTAAATAATTTATTTTAATAACTAATCAAAATATTCAAATGGTTATTAAAATAAAATTATTGGATAAATATTATTTACTGCATAAATAAATAATGTAGTAAAGTCTAGTAAAAATTAATCAAGTGGACCAATTAAATTAAATCATGGTGAATAAGTCAAGCGTCTACATAAGTTAAGTGATGCAACAGCAGCCAATGAGAGCTTGCTAAGTGGACTAATCAAATTACATCCACTTGGCAAGGGGACTCCCTCAAATCTCTATAAATAGGAGCCCTCTCTTCATATACGGAGTATGGATACATACACACTCATAGATAAAAGACAGAAAAGAAGCCTCAAAGCTGTATCAAACTCAAGACTACAAAAGGTCTCTCCCAAGTCTAAAGAATCAAAGTTCATTCTACGTTAATTCAAGATCAAGTCTCTTTGACCCTTGAATCATCTAAAGTTTGTTATAGATCAATTCAACATCAAGTCTTTTGGTCATTGAGTCGTGTTCAAGATCAAGTCCCTCAGCCCTTGAATTGTGCTCACAACAACAAAGAGAAGAATTAGAGGATAATCTTTACTGTAATAAAAGATTTCACACTACAAATTGTATCCACTTCTTTATAAATACAATTTGTATTTTTATATTTTTATTTCTTAATTTCAGGAACAAATTTTACGCATATAGATTTTTGGCATTCCCAGTGGCACGTCTCTATCTCTCATCTCTTCACTTTGCGATTCTCAAAGTTTCGACAAATCAACCAAAAAGATTTAATGGCGCTAAGGAAGATCACTATCACCTCAAAGGCTACACAAACTAGCACTTCAAACTCTCTTAATGTCAGATCTAATATTGACTCGAGTCCTAATACAAATATCAAGATGAAGTCTGTCAGTGAAATTTGTGCGAAGACAATTCCTCTGCCTCAACAGGCTGTTGTTGCTTTATCAATTTGGGTGGAGTCTACTGAGTAAAGTGCTTCCTAAAAGCGGTCAACTGCTTCAACAACAAACTCTTCTGATATCATGTTTATTATGATGACTAGAACTACATCAGCAGAAGAACTAGATGCTCTGAAGTTGCAACTAGAAGCTGTCAATCATGCTCTTCAAGAGAAAGATAGCCAAATTGCTTATCTCATGAACATGTTGGATAACATGATTGGAAAAGTTAGATGTTTGAAAAGGATGAATCCACATTGAAGGGGTTTATACCACCGAAAGAGACGCCATCAAGGGAGATCCTAGAAAAAGGTGTCAAACTTATTACTGACAGCTCGATCTCAACTATTCAGATAAATGAGCTAATTAAAGAAGCCCAAAAAGATTAGTTGGAGACTAAGATGCAGCCTTTTTACACCTACTCAAAGCCATACACTTCGAGGATCAACATGATGAGGATGCCATCAAATTATCAACCTCCCAAATTTCAATAATTTGATGGAAAGGGAAATCCAAGACAACACATAGCCCACTTTGTGAAAACTTGCAATAATGCTGGCATGGATGGCGATCTACTCATCAAAACATTCGGTTCTTGAAAGGAAATGCCTCTGATTGGTAAATGGATCTCAAGCCTGGTTCCATTGATAGCTGGGAACAACTGGAGCGAAAATTCCTCAATTGCTTTTACAACACTAAACGTGTAGTTAGTATGATTGAAGTTACAACTACTCGTTTTGTGGAAGGAGGAATCTGTTGTTGACTACATTGAAAGATAGAGAAGTCTCAGTTTGAATTGCAAAGATCGACTATCAGAATCCTCATTAATTGATATGTGCATCAAGGGCGTGCATTGGGGCTTGTGCTACATCTTACAAGTGATCAAGCCTTATACTTTTGAAGAGTTGGCTACCTAGGCTCATGACATGGAACTTAGTATTTCTAATCATGGGAATCAAAACATCTAGTTCAGGAACCAAGAAAGGGAAAAGATAAACCAGAAGTGCAAAAATTCGCTAAAATACCCATCAAGTCAGAAAGTATGTAGTTTATAGCTGTAACAACAAAGCTAATCAAGTTGTAACCTGAGACCGAAAAGAAGCGACATGTGAAGACCACTCCTTTTCAGCCAATAGATAGAAAAAAGGCTATGTTGAAGGAGAGGCAAGAAATGAGTTATCCCTTTTCTTATTATGATGTTTTAGACATGTTAGATGAACTGTTTAAAGCTAATGTCATCCAATTGCGAGGGATGAAGCTCTCGGAGGAAGTAAATCGAGTGGATGATCCAAATTACTACAAGTATCGTAGGCTAATTAGTAATCTGATTGGGAAGTGCTCCGTCTTGAAAGATAAAATCATGGAGTTGCAGAAAAATAGTGTCATCACTTTCGATGACGAGAAAGCGACTGCCAATTTGATAACAATAGTGGTTGATGAATCGCTGATCTCAACAAGAAGAGAAATGATAAGGTTTGGCACTTTGGAGCCAATTCAAGTTGAGGTATCTATTCCAAACCAAACTGTTTTGCCAAATGAATTTAGTTTGCTATAACTAGATGGGAGCACTGCTATGGGTAATAAGCTTACTAAGAATCAGTTTGAAGATGAAGGATGAAATTTGGTTATTTGCAAAAGAAATAAAAAGAGAAACCCAATTCCATCTAAGGAGACTGCAAAGAGGAATAAGGTGTTGAAGAAGCTTGTTAATTCAACACAACTGACTTTCTCAAAGATTCAATCAAAGTCTCAAAAGCTCAATCAAAGTCTCAAAATCCATAAAAGATCTACAAATTGCATGTAGAAGATTGCGTAAAACAAAAGCATATGCAACCAATTACTTTGGTAAAATACATAGCAAATGAGTTAATGGGTGCTAAGCTTTCTATTCCATGCTATCATGTTGAAGGAGTGCTAAAATAAGATAGCGATGAGGAGACTCAGAAAGCAAAGGCCTACTATACTGTTGTGGAAAATATCACCTTTATTGATGATGATCGAGTCCTTAGTGATGAGCCCCATAATTGTCCTTTATTTATTTCAAGTTATATCTGTGAAAGAAAGATGAATCAAATCTTCCTTGATCTAGGTTCAATCGTCAACATTACACCTCTCAAGACCTTTAAGGAACTTGGCATAACTATGGATGAACTAAAGCAAAGTCGATTGGTGATACATGACTTCATCCAAAATGGGCAAAGGGCTATTGGTAGAATTCAGCTCCAGTTGCGTACTGACGAGATGGAGTCAAGTGTTTTTCTTCATGTGATTGATGTAAGAATGACTTACAACATATTGTTAGGTCGTCCTTGGATTCATGGGAATAAGGAGTTGTCTTCAACTGACCATCAATGTTTTAAATACTTAAGAGATGGAAAAGTAAGAACAGTTGTAGCTGATTTGAAGCCATTTACTGAAGCTGAATCATATTTTACTGATGCAAAGTTCTACTTTAAAGAATTTTTGATTGGGGAAGTTCAACCAATTCTTGTGGATGTTGAAGTAAAAGCTCCTGCGAAGAAGATTGAAGAAGGAGAATCTTCCTTAAGAAAAGAAAGTGAGAGGGATGCCTTAACAAAGACAAGTCAAACAGTTGCTAAGAAAATAAAGCTCATTTTGTACATGTCTCCAAAGGCAAAGATGACAAATCTTCTTCCTCAAATCCAGAAGATATCACATAAGGCTTGAAAGATTTGACTCTACTAGTCACTAGTCTTATTTCCCCTAAGGTTTTCAAGTCACCTTTGAAGGGTTTTGAAAGGCCGTCTAAGAGGTCGATAGTTAAGGTTAGAGCATCGCCAGCTAAAAGAACAAGTGGTTTTGACCCCAATGCTTATAAACTATTGGCTAAAGCTGGGTATGGTTCTACTGATGTGACCAAATTGACAAAAGATTTCAAGAATAGTGATAGTGAGCAATTATCAATTGGGATTTGCAATTTATGGAAGGAGATGAATACTATTGATCAAGGGTCTAAAATTGGCCAGGGGTATCAAGCTCCTGCTCTTTTATGCTTGAAACTCAAAAGAGAAACCTCTAATCACATTTTTGTTGAAGAACTAGAAGAGACAAAAAGCGAGGTTTCAAGACCTTTTGTTTTCAGTTGATTAGGAGTTCCTTCAAATCATATTTTGATCTTCGATTGAATTGGAACTCCAGAAGGTGCAAACACTGAAAATAGTAAAATCTCCATCCATCAAAGACTTAGGATTTCAAAGCCAAGTAAAGGAAGGAAGAATAAAAAGAAGCAATCTACTGTTGCTATAAATTGGAATGACTTGCGCAACAACATCCCCTCTCGAATGAAAAGAAAAACTGAGTGGGTGGTCACCACGAGATCCACATTGAAAGCAAAATCCCATACCATGGTTATAATTAGCCAGGTCTCTAATCAACCTGAGGAAGAAGAACTTAATTGACGGGCGTCGAATCCGCCAAAAATAATTAACCTGCTCTCCTACATAATAAATCTTGTAAATATGGTGAGAAGGGTCGAACCCTAGGGATTAGCTTTGTCGAAAATAAACCAGAACTGAAAATAAAATTAAAAAAAAAATAGAAATTGAAATGGGGGAATTTAATAATCGAACTAAACGAATTAAAATTAAATCAAAGAAATAAATGCAATAAAATTAAAGATTGAACTTGAACAATTTAGATTAAATTCAGCTAAGGCATACCGTGGTTCAAAGATTTGATTTGATTGATCATTGACGCAAGATTAATTCCTTAATTCATATTACAGACAAGTTATAGCCAGGAAGAACATCCACCCAACCAATTCTACCGTAGGAATAGGTTGCTAAGATACGATCTAATAACAACCCCTAATTAACTAGCAATCCTAAGTACGACGAAGGATTTAACTGTTAACAGCTTTAAAATCTAGTAGAACCCTGCCCAGATTAACAAAAACTACGAGCATCCATTTAAATCTGATTATATTCTCTCTCAGTATAACCTAGAAAGTTCTATCCAATTAAATTATATTAATTACTACCGCATCAACCTAACCAAACAATTACGGATTTGATTACGCTGAATAGCTATGGAAATTTCTACCAAACAACATAACGGGCCCTGTTAAATCATTCAACGGAATTTCGCTAGGGGATATATTTCTCCAATAAATCGCAGAAATAATATAAATGCAATAGAATAAAGAGATTCAATTAAGTTCAATATAATCTCACATTCGAAATCAAACTTCTACCTTGGTTTAGCCTCAACTGAACAGAACGTTTAGCCGCACATGGCTATGGAAGAAAACATCATCCAAAAAATTGAAAGTTCAGCAGAAATCTCTCCAAAAATTCTCTCAAATTCGTCACACCCTAAGGGAGGCAAAAGAATGCCTACAAAAAGGCCTAATTTTCACTTAAATACCCTTTAAAAAGTGGGGCCCACTAATACAATAAAAATGCCCACTAAAAACTGTCTCTAATATCATCATGCGGCTGTAAAACGTGCTGGAATTAGTCGAAGTCGCCTTCCGAAATTTCAGCAGCTCCTTTTTCCTTTATTCATATCAAATCCAACTTTCCCTAGCATAAAAATAATAAATCAAGTTAAACCACTCTTTTAAGCACAAAATAATACCAAATTAACATAAATATAACAATAAACAAAAG
>CANUEP010084220.1:0-14114 GCA_947857235.1 Jatropha podagrica | reverse complement strand
CACCCCCCCCCCCCCCCCCCCCCCCCCCCCCCCCCCCCCCCCCCCCCCCCCCCCCCCCCCCCCCCCCCGCCCCCCCCCCCCCCCCCCCCCCCCCCCCCCCCCCCCCCCCCCCCCCCCACGAACATCAAATTTGATGACGATGGACATCCCTTGTAGAGGTACAACTTACGTCTCATATACTGAGGACAATTATTGTGATCAATTTTGGGGACGACTGACATCCCATAAAGGAGGGATAAATATTGCTCACATTTTTGGGTATGATTTTTTTACTCTTTATCATTGTCTTTTGAAGACAATTATTGTCTAACATTAGAGGGATGATGTACGACTCTTAATTTAGGGATAATAATTATCCATTGAAAAAGGGACGATTTATTAAAAATCATCCCCTATAGAATATGGTACACTTGTTCAGGGGACACTCATTGGGGACGATTTTAATTGTCCCGAAAAGTATTAGGGGCGAATTTTTTAACTTAAGGGGACAATTTTGAATGTTTTCTAATATACTTTTTGTGTAGTGTTCATGTGTTTGTGCATATTGTATATATATTGAACATGGACCAAGTAGAGAATGAATGTTTTTATATTGACCAAATAAAATAAATTATCTAATTTATTAGGAATTATATTTATTACTCTTAATCTTGATTTAGTTATTATAAGCAATGTATGTTGCCTATTAATCCATTGAAAGGGTGAATTTCATTATGGAGAATAAACTCATTGAGTTGGACAATAACAATATATATTTTATGAAATATCAATTTATTGATAAAATTTGTGTCCCGGTTTAGGGATTGTTAACACTTCTTAAAAAAATTTAAATTTTTTATTATGTAAATCCTACAGGTGGATTTTGAATGCAACGCATGAAGTAAGTTAAGTGAAATTTTTAAAGAATTAAGTTATTAATTACATAAAATAGTCTATAATTTAATTTAATTGATAGGTATTTTTAATGTTAACGCAGAGAGTTTGTATATTTTAATGTTAGGAGATTTGAAATTAATAAGGGGTTTGAGGACGATGTTTTTTCTGCCATCTCATGGTTCTCTCAAAAGTCATTATCCAATGAATTTAGTTTATTTTAATTAATAAAATTGATTTGTACCAAACCCATTTAATCTTCATGAAATGGTTTCCTTACTTTGGTAAGGATTTTATTTATTTTTGGAGTCGTCACCCTGACTAGGAAAAATTCTCAAATTAAGTAATTCTTTGGAACCAATTGATTCGGTTTTAACCAAAGATGAGTTCTGGAGTTGTACGAAAATGAAAAAAGTGTTAGATATTCATTTCGTCCAGTTTAAGCTAGCCTCCTAGTTGTCTGAATATTCATAATCTATTAATATTATATTTAATTAAAAATTGAGGTGCAAAATATTTTTATGCAATTTTTGAAAACATGTCAATCATACAAATATCAGAATAAAATATAAACAAAGCATAAAACATACACAAAGCATAAAACATCCACGAAGAAGGAGGAGAGGAGAAAAGAATTACACACCATCTCTTAAAATACATTCCACCCATTATACTAACATATTTCTCATCTCTTTAATTAATACAAATCAATAAAAGAAAACGAAAATTATTACAAATCAATATCAAATAATTATTACAGATCGGTAGAAATAACGATCCTATGGATTCATATCAAATCACAACAATCTAACATCACGATCTCAAATTACAAATTATAAACATATAAAATCACAATATTTGTATAAGCATGAATTGATAGTAAAATCATAACACATACAATCACACAATTAATATGATAATGATGCATGTGAATATTATGACATTAAGAGCAAAATAAAAATATTAGATCACATTAAATAAAAGAAAGTTAGAATAAATTGCAATAAATAAATATTCGATAATAAAAAAAATGAAGAAAAATAAAATGGAAGAAATGAAATAAATCACAGAAATTTAAATGGAATAAAATAATTAATATATAAGTGTATTAATATATAATATATAGAGCAAAAATTAAAAGTGCATAAATTAAATATTAGTAGATCTAATAACTACAACAAAGTTTTAAGCTCATGATCACAATATTCATCTTTCTAAGATGAATAAAATTCATAAATCATTGAAAGAAACAATATTATAATTATCAACATACTTATTCAGATTAAGAAATGAGTTTTACGCCGTAGCTCAACTCACTTTGATCTCAGAATTTAGGGAGGATTTGAGTTTTTTAGACTATTTAGCTTTTTAAATTATGATCTTACATCATTGGAAGTGACTTTCGTCCCATACCAAGGTAATTAAAGTTCATGATAATCAGAAAACCAGAAAATACAGGAAAATAAAAAAATTTACAGATTTAATGGATTCATTTAGCACAAGTCATTTGCAAATAGCTGATGCTATTTGCCAAATGGCTGGTGCCACTTGCCAAACGGTTGGCTCCAAATTAGCCTAGAAAGTTGTAAATTTTCTACAAACTTGAGTTTTTGCTAGTTCCTCTCACAAATGACTCAATTTTTGACAATTTAACACTAAAATAAATTTGAAATACAAAAGAGATGAAGTTCAGACTCTTAAGTTATCTTATTTTGAGGAGAAACGCTTGATTTGCTTCAAAATGATGAACACCCTATGAACTTTGATACTTAAAGGATGATTCGAGATTATGTGGTTTATTTGTGTTTTTGAAAGTGTTTAAGTGCAAAAATACTCTGATTTTACTGAAAAAACACTCTCACCTAAGAAAAACACTAAGATTACTCAGATTTGAGGTGAAAATGGTTAGAAAACTGATTTTGGTAGAGTTTTATCAAACCCTTAATGTTTTTCTCTCAAAACTTTGCAACTACAAAATTGCCAACCCTTAACCCTCATCCAAGCCTCTATTTATAGGCAAATGGGTGAGATTGGCACCATTTAGTGTTTAAATGGCAGGTCGGCCCCACACATAGGATCCACTAGTGGGTCCTGCTTGTGGGCCCCATAGACAAGCCGTATTTTTATTTTTCACGAAATCGGTTTGAACGGTGTGTACGTCGATGTAAGCATAGAAATTTATCTTGAGTGAACCTGTGGCTCATTTTTGAACCTTATTTCAGTGCGAACCCCGAAAATGTGAAAACGATCCAATGGATTCGGCTTTTTAAACTAGGATGATTAGTTTAAGAATTGGATCAATCGTACGTTCTGAACTTGTATTATCATGAGAAACATCACTACCACTTATGGGTCCCTTAAAGATAAAAAATGGGCTCCATAGGTGGGCCCCATTGATGGATTGGTTTGAATTTTACGAAATCAGATCGGGTGGTGCAGAGCGATGTACGACGTCAAAATGCACTACAAGTGAACCTAGGACGCGGTCATGGGCCTCGCTTTGGTGCGAACATGAAAATATCATAATAGGTCACATTTCTTAAACTCAGATCATCAGTCTAGAAATCTGATTCATCAGGTGTTTTAATCTTATTTTTAGCAACAAAGATTGTCATTATTGAGTTTATTTTTGGGGCAAAAATTAAGCATCTACAGGGTCCAGTTATAAATTTTTGGGGGAATGGTTCATAATTTATTATAATAACAATGTTTTAAAGATTATATAAATACATTATTATAATAAGGGAACCTTATTAATTCTATTCATGTAGATCTCTGTTGTGCCTGTGTTAATTAGAGCCTATTGAGAGGTTAATTAAATGTAAAATTAATATTGCAAAAATGTGGTTATATATAAATATATAGTTAGTTTTTATCTACTTATTATTTTAGTTCTTATTGGTCCATATTATTTATGCTTATTTAAGTTGTTGTTTCTTTATTTTCTTTTACTATACTAGTTGTTCATGAAATTGATCGTTGCCTAGTTCGTGTTATTGGTTTTATTTACTTCACTGTTTATCTTACTCCTCTACCTCTAGTAGGAACGGAAAGAAAATAGTGAATAGTGAAGAAATTATTAATAAAGATTTTAAAATTGATAAAACATTTTTGCACAATGAATTTTATGACTCTCATAACAAAGAGAAAAGACAATTATTTTTCAAAAATTCCCTTGAACAAAGACATCAAATCCAAGAAAAATATTATGAATACATGCGTCAAAAGTGCATGAACATTCTATTTTTCAAATGGTTTGAAGAATTTTCTTTCAAAAAGAATATTGAATATCCTTTCAAAACCAAGGAAAGTGTTTTTGAAAAAAACTCAGAAGTACAACAATCTTTCCAAAACATTGAAGAATCTTCAAATACAGATGAAACAACGATTGTTCCTTCACTCATTAATAAAATTAACAAAGAAGAAAAATAAGATCATGGTTTTCAAACAAACGACAGTCATCAAGAAAAAGATTTGTGGAAGACCATTCAAATCCTCAAAACTTTTGTTTCATAGAGTCATTCAACACAAAATTTTGAGATTGCTCTCTTTCTAGCCATCTCTTTGCATATAAAAAATAATTCTCTGTCTGCTAACAAAAAATTTTGTAATCCTATTTGGCACAAAGATATTTTTCCCAAAAAATATTTCAGTCGAATACTTTGAGAAAATATTTTGAATTAAAAAACTTTTCTAGATCTTTCCCCTTCTCTAAAATTTTCTTTTCCACACAATTTTTCTGTCCAAACCTCAAAACTATATTTTTCTAAAGAAATTACTTGGGTAGCTCAAAATCTTATTAACTTCTTAGATTGTCTTCTCTTTCTCAAAATCCCAGAAAGATTGTTGTTTCACCATTGTCAAAAGTCAAGAAAATAAATATTCTCTTGAAAGAATGAAAACTTTTCTTGATATTATTGGTGATGTTTCAGACCTAGAAATCCAAAAGGAATGCATAAAAAAACTTCATCAGTCTTTTAGTGTAACTTCTCTATCCAATCAATCACTTGACACAGACAAATATTTTGATCCTACTCTTCAGGGGACAAAAAAGGGAATCAGACTTGTTAAGCGAGAACTTCAACAATTAAAACAAAAATTGAGAAATGATGTTCAAGTTCTTGACTCCTTGATATCTAGTGCTCAAAACTCTAAAGAAAATCTTGATAAAAAATAAATGCTTTTGTTGCAAAATTCTCAAAAATTCCAATTGATTTTGTTTGTATCTTGCAACAAGTCACCTCTCGAAAGTACTTGATCAAAGTCACATTGAGTTTACAAAGTCAATCTCAATAGAAGGCAATTTGTTTTCAAAAGGACTTTCAAATTGATACTATTGCACTCTTTGATACAGGAACCGACCTTAATTGTATCAAAGAAGGAATAGTACCTACAATATTTCTTTAAAGACAGACGAGGAGTTGAGGACAGCTAATGATACTCCTCTAAAGAACAAGTACAAAATTGATGCCTTCATTGTTAATAATGGTGTTCATATTTTAAATCACCTTCTCATTGCACAAGATATTTCTCATAATATCATCTTAGGCACGCATTCATTCACAAAATTATCCCTTATAGAGTTGATTCTGATCATATTTCTTCCAAAGTAAATAGCAAGAAAATAATTTTCTGTTTTACGGTAAAGCCAAAAACTAGGAACCTCAATATTTTAGAAGCCCATTCTTTGTATATAAATCAACTTAATCTCCTTGTACAAAAAAAAGAAAAAGAACTCAATGATTTGAAACAAAATGTCATTTTCCAAAGAATTTAGGAGCAATTGCAAGGTAATTCCAAGAAACAAAAAATTTGTGATTCCTTGGTCTGATGAACATACTAACATTGTTACACAGATTAAGGAGCAAGTCCAAAATATTTATTATCTAAATCTTACAGATCCTGATGCTTTTAAAATTGTAGAAACTAATGCTTCTGAACTTGGCTATGGAGGAATTTTAAAGCAGAAGAAAGATGGAGTAGAACATATAGTCTAATACACTTCGGCCCATTGGAATGATACCCAAAAGAACTATTCCACCATTAAAAAAGAAATTCTTTCTATTTTCCTTTGCATTTCAAATTCCAGGGTGATCTATTAAATTAAAAATTTTTCTACGAATTGATTGTAAGGCTGCAAAAGATGTTTTACAAAAAGATATGCAAAATATTGCTTCAAAGCAAATCTTTACCAGATGGCAAGCAATATTAAGTGTTTTTTATTTTGATATTGAATTTATCACAGTGCTACAAATTCTATTCCAAACTATCTACCTAGAGAATTTCTTCAAAACAGGTCATCATGATTCCAAGAAAGCAATAAGGCAACAAAAATGCTGACAAAGGAAAAGAAAAATTCTAACCCCAAAATCTAAAATCTCCGAGATATAAAACCCGTTCTTCGACTGAAATATTCCAAGAAGAAAAAGCCCATGAGTAAAAACCATTGCAAAATACTGAACCATCCACCAGTATAAAAAACACCAGAAATACCAACCAAACCAATCCCACAATAACTCATAACACCTCAGTACTCCAAGCATGGCTTCAATCAATTTCAGAAAACCATAAATTAGCAACATTAGTCAGAAACACCCTACCCCGAAGCCCTCAAAGGGAAGCACTAGATCAACTCTTAGAAGGTAAACAACGTGTGGTGCACAGCCCACAAGTCAAAACTCTCTTCCAAAATTTTTCTCAAAATTTAATTTCACAAGATTCTTCTCAAAATATCTTTCTTAAAAAATTTCAAAATCTAGTTCTTCAAAGTATTTTTTCAAAGATTCTCATCAAACTATCCTCACCATAGAAGATGGATTTTACAATACAGATCCTTGAATTTCTGCAAAAATTCTCTTTAAAGATTGGCATTTTAAGCAATGGGATCCTTTTAAACCTCGTATTTACTACGAGCTCATTCTTGAAAAAACGGGTTCTGTGAGTTTTAGTCATTTTAATCTGAGTGAAAGTAAAATAAGTTCTGTTATCGTTTTCCACAATGAATGCAAATATGACCCTGAAATAGGGTATTCCACTGCCCAGATTCTCAAAATCATTCATCCAGAAGAATGGGGCCGAGATCTACGCCAAACTAAACTCTAGATTGTGACAAAAATCCTTATTGCCAAACCTTTTCTTATTGGGATTACCAACAAGCATGGACCAATTCCTTCTTGATCCAAAACAAACACAAAAAATATTTATGGCTCTTCTTTCTTGGCTCAAGGAGCCAACAAATTGATATGACCAAAACAAATATCACATTATGGTTCTTCAATTAGTAGAAATAGTATGGAGCCCTGCCCCAAATCCTTCCCAATGATAACTTTGAAGGATACACCTTTTTGCAAAGAACTATTCTACCACAGAGTTTGAAACCTCATTTGATCCATTACTACTCTTTACCATAAAATTTTATGTGCCTTGGGTAGTACATTGGGAATATGGTTATAAAGAAGTCCTTGATAGTGAAATCTCAATCTTAATTAGAAAATTCAAAATCAACTGGTGGGATAACTTCAAAATAGGTTATCTCTTAACTCTTCGAGCAGTTCGAGAATGGTTTTAGACCCAAAATAAGGGAAAAGAAATTTCTGAGCACTCTTGAATTGAATTCAAAACTAAAAGAATCAGATTAGTTCCCTTCTTGCCCAAGCAAAATCAGAAGAAGAAATGTTCAGTATCATGGCAAAACTGGTACAGTCGCGCTCTGAAAAAATTGAGAAATCTCCAAATGAAAGCTCAGACCCAATTGTTGACCTAGGAGATGAAAATGAAGATGATTGTTATGGGATTTTTCCACCCATAAAGTGATATTCGTAAAAAAAATGAAAAAAAAGAAGAAGAAGAAGAAGAAAAGAAAGGAAAATTAAAAAAAAATTTACAGGTTTTTCAAGTAGCAGACCTAGAAGACAGTTCAATTAGAAGACTAAAGAATATCAGTGTAGAAAAGTAGACATGAATAAAAATCCTTAAAACAAATATCCACCTCCACTCATAAGAAAGTGGGACCCACATACCCCATAATATTTCCACTCACAAGTGGATGGGACCCACTTTTTCCCTACAACTTCCACCTGCACTCACAAGTGAAAGGGACCCATATGTTCCCCACTTGCCTAAAATTTTCCCTATAAAAGGCAACTCATCCCTCTCTCCTAAAACACAATTCTTTCACAGATGTGTTTGAGAGATAGTAGGAGGTAGAAGTGTAGGAGAGCTTGATGAGAGAGGGAGGAGATAGGTGTGTGTTGGTTTCGGAAAGAGAGGGTTGTAAGGATTGTGTGAAGAGTGTGAAGTGTTGTGTAAAATTGTGTTTTTGGAGAGAGGGGTGAGTTGCCTTTTATAGGGAAATTTTTAGGCAAGTGGAGAACATATGGGTCCCTTCCATTTGTGAGTGGAGGTGGAAGTTGAGGGGAACATGTGGGTCCCTTCCACTTATGAATGGAGGTGAAAGTTGTGGAGAACTTGTGGGTCCTATCCACTTGTGAGTGGAAATATTATGTCGTACATGTGGGTCCCACTTTCTTATGAGTGGAGGTGGATATTTATTTTGAGGATTTTTCTTCGTGTTTGCTTTTCTGCACTGATATTCTTCAGTCTTCTAATTGAACTATTTTCTAAGTCTGCTACCTGAAAAACTTATAAAAATTTTTTTTCTTCTTTTCTTTTCTTTTTTTTTTCATTGATACCAAAGTATACTCAAACATGTTTCACTGCTACCTCTTTTGATACCTTTCTTGTATTCTTCTTCATACTCCATTCTGTATAATTGAATTAGATCCGTGAAATATGAATTAGACCAAAAAGGTATTTTCATAGGTATTTGTATCTTTTTGGTACCATAGATCTTGCAGTAAGGATCTTCAGTAGTTAATTTTATTGGTCTGGCAAAATAAGAATCATCCCAATCGAAATTTCTTGCAAAGACCATTGATCGCCAATGCTTTATTTATTCTCAAAGAGAATTATTATGACAAGGCCATGGAAGAAAATCCGCCTTTGGACTGGGATATCCATCTTTTGCTGTTATTAACATTTTGTGTTGAGTTGAATAATTGAGTCCATTAATCCATTCAGGAGCTTTTGTATCAATCATGACTTGGACATATTTTCCAAAATTGAAACTCTCTTTGACGATTGTTTGCAATTTTCTTCCAAAGCTATTGGCTTGATCTGGTTTTGTGAAAACAAGTTGATGAAGAAATCCATAATCTAACAGCGTGTGAGGCGTTATTAGGATTTTATCAATTTCTCTATTTTCAATAGTGATTGTTTTGAAAATAGAGAGATCGAGACAAACCCGACAAATGTTGTAAGTCAGATGGCATCTGCAGTCTTTTCTTGCAAAGGGGGGAAATTGACAGTCAAAATTCGTCTTTGGGCAGGTTCTATATTTTTCACCATAATGGGTTTCTCATGTCCAAGATAATCCTGGAATGAAAACATTATGTACAGCACAATCTTGGAGAAAGTTTAGAATGTATTCCTGCTTCTGCACGGAGCTTTCATCGATCTTTTTGTAGATTTCGTTCATAATATCTGAAGGGAATTTTCCCAAGTAAGCTTGATTGAAAAAGAAAATTCTTGTTTTTCTTTTTTCTATTTCTTCATCAGTCAGCTTTTTTGGAGGAGTTCCTTTTGTTAACAGGCAGAAAGATTCTCTCAAATTTTTCTCTTTAGCCAGTGGGGCTAAAGGTGCACTCAATTTTCTTCCCTAACTAGTAGGGTTCGGTGTTGTCTTTTCTGTTCTACTAGTGGGGTAAAGAGAGTCTTGATTTTCTTCTGGAGATTTTGATTCTCTTCATGAATCTGTTGACAAAGAGATGTGAAATTTTTTACCATTATATTGCAATTGTTGCAATATTCTTGTTGGTTAAAATTTTGTATCTGGCTACTTGTACGTTTTCCTCTGCTAGATTGTTCAGGAACAATCTGAGTTTTGGAAATCTGGCTAAAATAATATGATAATGCATTTAAACTGACTAATTTTCTGCTACAGTCCCCTCGTGCATTCTAGATGTTGTCTAGAATGCATTATTGGGTATCATCTATCTGGCTACTAGGAAGAACTTTAAATGATAAATTTGTTCCTTTTGGGAAAACTGGCAAAGTGATCGAACCAAGCTTGTTTGTTTTTTTATCCATCCTGAAAAATAAAAAGAAAAGGTTAGTAAACAAAAATGAAATAAAACAAAATACAAATAGAATGGGCTTTCAAAAGATCTAAATTTTGCAATTTTGCCTTTTCTACAAATGGCAAAATGAGCCTAGTGTTACTGACAATGGAAGAAATGAAGGTATTATCAACTTGATAGGGAGTGACAATATTAATAAATGGAATTCCTAAGATGACACTATATGAGATATCTTTAGCAATAAGAAATGTGGCTCTTATGTGGACACCATTATTGAGGACAGAGGCTTCAGATTTATGCTTGATTTTTAGAGCAGCATTATTTGCAGTTCTAAGGCCATCACTTGTGGTTTCGAGAAAGTTTTGTGGCACTATTTTTGCTTTAATGCAATTGAGATCTGCTCCAGTATCAAAGAGTGCAATAGTATCAATTTGAAAATTATCTTAAAAACTCAATGTTATCTTGATAAAATATTTATGCAAAGTTATTTGTTTCAAAATGCAAATGAAGTCTTGAGGAAGGTTTTGAGGTTCCTGCAACAATGGGTTTTGTTTAGAATTCTGGTTGGGGAAAGTAGGATGACTCAACAGAAGAAATTGAAGGGCTTCTGAATCTTTTTTCTACTTAATTTTAATTTGCATGAATTCCTGCTTAATTGTTTGGATCTCTTCTTGAAATCTTGAAAGTGAAAGATTGCCCGATTTGGATTGACTCCCTCTTGTCAAAATTTTAGTGAGATCATAATGGCAAGATTTAATAGAAGATGTGGGTAGAGGAGGTTGCTCAAGAGATTGTTGGAGTTTAAGGAGGTACTCTCTCTGAATTTCAGGATCTTGTATATGGTTGATGATATCAAGGACAAATTTCTGATCTTTAGTGAGAACGTTTATTCTCTTCTCTAATTTAGATTCTGAAGAGGATGATAAGGACAAGGCAACAAGCTCATCAACTTGAAGGGCTTCTTCATCTTCAGAGGATTTTGAATTTGAGGAATCAAGGAGGCATTGGATTTTTCCTAAGATATTTTCTTTAAGATGAAGCTCACTTAACCTTTTTGAGACTCTACAATATTTGGCTATGTGTCCCTTTTTCCCACATTTGTAACATGTAACATCTTTGAAATTAGATTTTTTTGTGGGAGTTTTGATTTGGAGAATTTTTTGAATGGAAGGAGGAGAAGAAAGATGGTCTGGCCTTTCTGTATTGCTTCTTTGAGTTTCTATAATCTTTGGACTCCTTTTCTCTACTTTTGCAATCAGAACACATCTTTTATGGAGATATTAAATTGTTGACAGAATGAACCAAGTTCAGCTCTTATTTTGTGCAATTCTCTTTTGAGCTGCTTTTGTAATTTTAGATCTTGGCAAATTTTGAGACCTTCCTTTTGAGTGTAACTTATCAACTGGCCATATGTGAGTTTACCATAAGGCATCTGTTTACCATAATCCCCTTTGATCCTATTTCTGTCCTTTTCTCCTAAGAGAGGGGGAAGACTTGTAAGAAATTTTTCTTTCCAAAATGGCTGGTTAGAATTTTCCCTGAACATGATTCTAGTAAGGAAGGTATCTTTATACCAAGTAAAATCACTAAGTTTTTTGCATCTCAAATTTGAAAGTAATTCAGCATTTTTGTCCTTAACATGTGAAGTATCTCCTACAAAATATAAAGAAATAGAAAAAATAAGGGTGGCCACAGCATTTTGAATTGGTTGACAGCCAAGAAGGAGGAAGGATCAAAAGGGATAGAGAAGAGAGAAAACAATTAATATTAAAGAGATAAAGAAGAGAACTAATTATAGAAAATAACTAAAGGCGAGAAGAGAAAAGTAACTGAAAATAAACTAATTAAAGCAATAAGAGAAAACTAAAGAAACAACATAAATAAAAGAACACAAAATAAATAACATAAATATAAAGGATCAAATAACTAGAAAGCTAAATAGTAAATTAAAGGATTAGATAACTGGATATCAAATCAAATGACCAGATACTTGAAGATAAAGAGTAAAAGTAAATAAAACCAGTAACACGAACTAGGCAAGGACCAGTTTCATGAACAACTGGTATAGTAAAAGAAAATAAGCTAGATAAACATAAAGAAAGAACAAGTTAAAACATAAATAATAAAGGAAGAACTAAATAAGCATAAGTGATAAAGGAAGAATACGTTAGAACTAAACAAACATAAAAGAAAAGATGGGAAAGAACACTGACATAAATTACTTGAGGAACTTAGTACAAACTTCAAGCTTGATTACAACTTCTTACTTAATTACTACAACTTCTAATGATTACAAACTTCTACTATTACAAGTACTAGTACATGATAATAATATCTAAGAGAAGGTAGGAGAGAGGTATGGTAGAAGGAGAAGGTTAAGAAGGAAGGATGAGAAGGATGGGGAGAAGGTTGTAGAGGGAGATGTGCTTGAGAGGTAGTAGGAGGTAGAAGCGTAGGAGAGTGTTGAGTGTTGATGAGAGAGGGAAGAGAGTTGTGTGTAGGTGAATTGTGTGAAGAGAGTGTTGGAGGAATTGTGTTGTGTAAAAATTGAGTAAGAATTGTGTGTAAGAATTGTGTTAGAATTTTGTTTTGGGAGAGAGGGGTGAGTTGCCTTTTAATAGAAAATTTTAGGGCAAGGTTCCTATTTGGGCATGGATTTTTACTATTTGGGCAAGTGTAATGAGTGGGGAACATGTGGAACCCATCCACTTATGAGTCGAAGTGGATATTGTGGGGAACATGTGGGTCCCATTCACTTATGAGTGGAGGAAGATATTTGTGGTGAGAATTTTTTTCTTTCTGTCTTCTACTTGAACTGTCTGATTTCTTGCACTGGTAATATTCTTCTAGTTTAATTGTCTTCTAAATCTGCTACCTGAAAAACCTATAAAAATCTTTTTCTTTTTCTTTTTCTTTTTCTTTTTCTCTTTATTATTATTATTATTATTATTATTATTATTATTATTATTATTATTATTATTATTGATACCAAAGTATACTCAAACATTTTTCACTGCTACCTCTTGTGATACATTTTTTGTATTCTTCTTCATACTCCATCTTGTATAATTGAATTAGGTCCGTGAAATATGAATTAGACCAAAAATGTATTTCCATTGGTATCTGTATCTTTTTGGTACCATAGATCTTGCATCAAGGATCTTCAACAATTAATTTTATTGGTCTGGCAAAATAAGAATCATCCCAATCGAAATTCCTTGTAAAGACCCTTGGTCGCCAATGCTTTATTTGTTCTCAAAGAGAATTATTATGACAAGGCCATGGAAGATAATCTGCCTTTAGACTGGGATATCCATCTTTTGCTGTTATTAACATTTTGTGTTGAGCTGAATAATTGAGTCCATTAATCCATTTAGGAGCTTTTGTATCAATCATGACTTGGACATATTTTCCAAAATTGAAACCCTCTTTGATGATTGTTTGCAATTTTCTTCCAAAGCTATTGGCTTGATCTAGTTTTGTAAAAACAAGTTGGTGAAGATATCCATAATCTAACAGCATGTGAGGCGTTATTAGGATTTCACCAATTTCTCTATTTCCAATAGTGATTGGTTTGAAAATAGAGAGGTCGAGACAAACTCTACAAATGCTGTAAGTTAGATGGCATCTGCAGTCTTTTCTTGCAAAAGGGGGAAATTGACAGTCAAAACCCGTCTTTGGGCAAGTTCTGTGCTTTTCACCATAATGGGTTTCCCATGTCCAAGATAACCCTGGAATGAAAACCTTATGTACAGCACAATCTTGGAGAAAGTTTAGAATGTATTCCTGCTTCTACATGGAGCTTTCATTGATCTTTTTGCAGATTCCGTTCTTAATATCTAAAGGGAATTTTCCGAAGTAAGCTTGATTGAAAAAGAAAATTCTTGCTTTTCTTTTTTCTAGTTCTTCATCAATCAACTTTTTTGGAGGATTTCCTTTCGCTAACAGGCAGAAAGATTTTCTCAAATTTTTCTCTTTAGCCAGTGGGGCTAAAGGTGCACTCAATTTTTCTTCCCTAACCAGTGGGGTTAGGTGCTGTCTTTTCTCATCTACCAGTGGGGTAGAGAGAATCTTGATTTTCTTCTTGAGATTTTTATTCTCTTC
>CANUEP010084218.1:0-69579 GCA_947857235.1 Jatropha podagrica | reverse complement strand
ATTGGAGCATAGTAAATCTCCTAAGATTTCCATATAAGATTCTTCTTTATATCAACAATAGATATTAGTGGAAGATAAGCTAACAGATATTATTTAGCTCCTCCTTTTTTGTTTGTTAGCTGTAATTTTGTTAGTTTAGATTGCTATTTTATTTTTTTTGTATATATATATATATATATATATATATATATATACATGTAAAAGCAAGATATTGTTAGTTTAGATTGCTTTTCTTTCCCCCTCAACCTCAGAAAGTTCACATTCGATCTATGCATTGACTTTAATCATTAAAATTAAATTAAATTCATTTATAACTTGGATTAATTTTCAAAATTGGAAATTAACTCTTCCTTAATGTGGCGAATCGACACTAATTCATTATAGTCATGAAATATAAAACTTATAATAAATAAAATGAACATAATAGTGGCAGAGCTAAGATTAAAGATAAAGGGACAAACTTTTTATTTTCAAAAGTTAGAAGGAGCTAACTTAAAAAAACACTATTTTAATAGATAAAGCTGATTTTTTTTTTTAAATTTAGGGGAGATTTTGAAAAAAAAAAAAATTTTGATGACGGGGGCGCCTTTCACCCTTGGCCCTTGCCCCTCTCGATCACTGAAGCAAACTATAAACACCATGTTTACAAGATTAACCCTCACTAAGGCTACATTCATAGGTAATTTCATCATTTACTATACTGTAATAATAATTACATTGTCTTAAGCAACCATAACAATAATTACACTGCATGCTTAAGACACACATAAACCATAAATTCCAATTACATTCAAATTAAATGTAAAGACAGTAACAAAGCTTGAAGATAAACTGAATCCTAGATTAGGGAGAATTTGGTAAAGTTTACATAATCCTGTTCAATTTGTATTATAGAAATGGAAAACAAATTGTTTTACATGTGTAGCTCCAAACATAATTTCTCTACTAAAATGACAACACATTAGCTAAACTACTATTTACCTAACTACCCTTGCATAATTTATTTATACAGTTATAATGCTCCTCAAGATGGAGTTGAGAAAAGGTCAACCAATCTCATCTTGGACAATAAGAAAGAAAAAGAATGAAAGGCAAGGATTTAGAAAAATAAATCTATAAGCTGTAACTTGTTGGAGATGTGATCTAGATGAATAAACCTTGTAATATACTGATATATGACAACATGATAATTAATTTTGATGTGCTTGGTTCTTTTGTGGAAGATAAGGTTTTTTGTCCTGTGATTGTGCTTGATTATTAGAGTCTAGTGGAATAGGAAGAGAAACTAAGATATGAATTTTCTTAAAAATGTAGGTGATCCATTAGAGTACATATAATCATAGCCATGCTACGATATTCTGATTATGCAGAAGATCTACTGACTGTACTTTGCTTTTTAGATTTCCAGGATACAAGTGAATTACCTAGAAAAATGCAATATCCAGTAAGAGATCTTCTTGTCTCAAGAAAAGAAGCTTAATTAGCATCATAGAAAACATTCAAATGAAAGGAATTAGAAGTAGGAAAAAATAACCCAAGACGTGAATAGTCCTTTAGATACTCAAGAACATGAAGTTTAGCTTTCATGTGAGATCAACAAGGATTGTCCATAAATTGGTTGAGTTGCTAAACTGAAAATGTGATATTTGGTCTTATTAAGCTTAAGTACAAAAGTCTACCTACTAATCTTTTGTGTTGATCAAGATTCTCCATCAAGGAATCCATATTATGAGAGAGCTTAATCATGGTTTAAGACCTTGAATCATGTGGATATTGTAGGTTTTGTATTCTGTAGGCCAACATCTGTAAGCATGTCTAAAATGTATTTCTCTTATGTTAGTCACAAACCAACATATTATCTGGCTATTTCCTAACCTAGGAAATACTTGGTATAACCTTAATCCTTAATATTAAATTGTTGATGAAGAAAATCCTTGACTTGCTTGTTTTAGATGCACTTGTTATTAGTACATCATTAATATACACTAAAGAGCTAAAACTATATTATCATATCATTTAGTAAATAGACAATGATCATATGAGGATTGTGAAAATCTAGGCATTTTGAATGTAGATGTGAATTCTATGTTCTATTGTCTACCTACTTGTTCGAGTCCATATAAGGAATTTTGTGATTTTGTAGGCTTGAAAGGGTTAATTTCACTAGAAACACTTGAACTATATATCCAATCACTTAATGTAGTACCAACTTCTATTTGTATTTTAAAAATACCTAAACTCTTACATTTGTGACAGTAAAATGCCTTTAAATGCAATTAATAATTTTCAATTGCTGGATTGCCATGTATTTAACACATGGCCTTTTATTTTAAATGAAAAATCATTTTAAAATTTTCTTTCTCCTCTGTGTCATAGTTGACTATCAATCTCTTTTCTCTCTCCCTTCACTCTCTTGTCTCTCTCTCACATGGTGGTTTCATTTTGCTTTTTAACATAGATCTCTTTCTCTCTTCCTGCTTTTTTCTAACATTGATCTGTCTATTTCTCTCCATTTTTAACAAAATTGGCATCTATCAATCCATTTTCTTTTCTTGTTTAAATATCATCTTTTTTCTTTCAGTTTTAATTCTCTCTCTCTCTCTCTCTCTCTCTCTCTCTCTCTCTCTCTCTCTCTCTCTCTCTCTCTCTTTTTTGAAAGTATTCTTTCTATCATATAAATGAAATAAAATCGTAACTTGATTCCTTCTTCTTCAAATATAGAAAGAGAGTCCACAATAAATAAATATTTTAAAGAAAGTTCATACCAAACGATACTCTTGTATGAAAAATAAATAAAATATATATGAATAAAATATTTTTTAGATAACAGTAAAGAATTGGAAGGTGAAATGGCTAGTATGTTGTTTCTCTCTCTAAAAAACTCCACTTTCTCTCTTTCAAATCACTCTCTCAATCTCCTTCTCTCTCTATGTAGTTTCTGGCAGAAGAGGGAGAACATGTTTTTGGTTTACAATGATATCTGGAGAGAGAATATAGAAAAATAAGAGAATAGAAATCGAAAAGGCTAAGAGAGAAAAGGGGGAAGATAGAGGGTTGAAAATGAAGGAGAGAGAAAAATTTTAAAGATTTTTCATTTAAAATAAAAGGCCACATGTTAAATACATGGCAATCTAGTGATTGAAAATTATCAATTGTGTCAAAAGGCATTTTACTATTACAAATATGAGAGTTTAGACATTTTTTTACTATTATAAATATGAGAGTTTATGCATTTTTAAGATACAAATTGAAGTTGATATCCCATTAAGTATTTTGTATATAGTTCAAACCCTTCTAGTGAAATTAACTCAGGCTTGAAATGGTTGTGCTTTGGCATATCCTTTAGGAGGAGTCGTGTGAATATCCTCATCAATAAAACCATATAAGTAGGCATTATTGACATTTAACTAATGTAATGGTCAGCCTTAATAGATGTAATTGCTAAAAAAAAAAAAATTCTAACAGTAACCAGTTTTGCAACTAGAGAAAATGTATCATTATAATCTAATTGAATCAACTGATTATAGAATTTGGCCACTAGCTTGGCTTTATATCTATCCACAAGTCCATCAGATTTGTATTTCACGCTTTGTATATTAGTGAGTAACAAGTTTGGTTAGTTTATAGGGCATGAAACTCAATTTGCATATAATTGACTTTATGTCATTTTTAGCATGATTAAAAGTAGTTGGTTTATGAATTTTTGATACATTGGCGATTTATGAATTACAGAAAGGAGTGTAATGACGTAAATGAATAGAAGTTATAGAGGGAAATTGAATACCAGAGGATAATGAGAGCTTTAGAGGCATTAGCATTGGAATTAATAGAAGTAACAAAATCCTGTAACCAAAGTAGTTTAAATTTTTTTGGTGCTTTCTCTAATTCATGTTAGAGGTTATGTGGTTTTGTCTTGATTGGTGGAATGAGTTTCTTCATTTTTATGAGACACAAGAAAAGTAGTCTGAGAAGATTGTATCTAATTTGTATCAACATTAGAATTTGAAGGTAAAAGTGAAGTATGATTTGAAGGTATAGACTCTTGGATTATGGGTGATTCAAATGTGAATTCATTAGCTATTAGTGTTTTTTCTGTAGAATAGGGCATAATATTTCAAGTTTGTAGGTTCAAAAATTTTGATAATGAAAATTGAGCAACTAATTCGTGTGGTGAATAATGAAAAGGATACTTATGTTCACGAAATAAAACATCCTAATGATTAAAGAAAGATTTTGTATTTAGGTCATACAATTTGTATGCCTTGTATTATGGTGCATACCTTATAAGTACATTACTAATTACTTTGTGATCAAATTTATTTTTGTTGGGTTTAATATTGATTGCAACACATAAGAAATCAATGACTCTAAAATGTTGAATATTTAATTTTCCATGAAAAATGACTTTAAATGGTGATCTATAATTTGGGATCTCTATGAGAATTTTGTTCATTATGTAAGTGGCAATCAACAATATTTCAAACCAAAATTATTTAGGAAAATTCGCATAAAACATTAAGGCTCTAGCTATCTGTAAAACAAGATTTGTGTTTCATATCTATTGAACCATTTTGTTGTGGCGTGTTTACTCAGGATCTTTGTGTATGACTCCTTTGAATTTGAAAAAGTTATAATATCTTTCATTAATAGTGTCATAATTACTTCTAATGAATTTGATTTGTCTTGAAACTAATTCTCAATCATCTTAAAAAAGAAATATTCCAAACTTGTATATACTTGACCTTTATAAAAAATCATGTAGGTCCAAGTGTATCTACTATAGTGATCAACAATGGTTACCATGAACCTAGCACTAGCTATAAACTTAATTTTGTAAGGCCCCATAGATCTGTATGAATCAACTTAAAAAAATAATCAAAAGTTGTACTTGTATTAACGGGAAATGAAAATCTTTGCTATTTTAAAATAGTACATACAAGATACTAGTGATCTTTCATATTTATATCAATTCTAGGCAAATCAATAATATGCTTCAATCTAGTATTTGACACATGTTGAAATTTAGAATGTCATAACAAAGATAAGTATTTTGAGTGTTTCTTATAAGTATAGTGTGAAGAACATTTTGCTGCGATAGAAAAAGAAGTTTTATTTAAAACATAACGTCCACATTTACCTTTCCAATGGCTATGACCTCTTTACTTTGCATATCATGCATATCACAATGATTAGATAAAAAATTAATAGTGACATTGTGAGTTTTAGATAATTTGTCCCTAGAGATTAGGTTACATCTTGCTGAGGACTAGTTATAAATAAAGTTCTATTAGAAGTTAGATTCCTAATAGGTTTATAGCATCTTGTATGTGTATATATATGTGACCCTATTGATGAAATTAAAGACAATAATATTTTTCCACATTGAATTACACAAATAGGGCATCTTTTAGGGTTATTCTATCATTTAGAACAAGATCTCCTATTTGTGTCACTAATCAGATTGTGTCGTCAGGTAAGTGAATTTTTTTTAGGCTTGGTTAATTAGATTATAGAATTAAAATTGTCAAGTTTGTAAGTTATATGTTCAGTTACTCCTGTATCTATAATCTAATCTTTCTATTTTTATTGTTAACCAAGCTAAAAGCAACAAAATTAAAGTTATTACTTGCAAACAAGTTGCATTTCCAGAAGCATTCTCACTTTGTTCATTTACAAACTTTCCTTTTAATACCTTCATTATTTTTTATTGAACCATTATTTTAGCCTTCATTTTTCTCATGAGTACAATAGTCCTCTACACCTATTGGTGTCAATTTCATCTTGGTAAAATTGTGCAGTTATTATTGTTTGCTCTTTTTCAACTTCAGTTTATGGTACCAATCTGGGTAGCAATGTAGCTTGAAGCATGTATCCTTTATGTGACCCGTAACTTTGCAGTAATCACAATATTTCTCATTATTCCTTAAGTACTCCGTTTTGAAAGTGTTTCTATTATCCTTAACTCTTAATTTTCTTTGGTTTGTGGTCCATGTCAACGTAACAGTTGTGCTTTCACTTGACTTAATTACTGTGTTGTGTACTTCCCCTTGTTTCTTAACCCTTAAAAGTATTGAGAACGTCTTGTCACATTCGAGAATGGGTATAACACCCGCCACCCAATCCTGGAAGACGAGGTGACGAGCGCCACATTCGGTGTTAGAGCGCCGTCTTATCTTACTTGACAATCCTAAATCACGCATTAGAAATAGATAAAATTTCATAAAGAGACAAGTGATTTATTTTAAAAAATAAAGGTTTAAGAAAATTACTACAGAAAATCTGCAATAGTTTCCCTTCCACCAAATACGACATTTCAAGCTAAAAAGGCTTAGTTAAAACATTAAAACCTTTACTTATATACGTTTAGACTTAAAAATCCATTTTTACACATTTTAAGCTCTTTTTAAGTCTTGAAAATTTCTTAAACATTAAAATGTAAAGTGGGGGCTTAAACTACCTTTAATTTACTTATCAATTAACTCATTAAAGTCGAAATTAAGCATGAAAATCAAAGAAAACTCAAGGCCTTTCACCAATCAAGGTTCGGCCTCTCTTACTAATGAAAGGGAAAATTGATTTCTTTTCAAAATAACCAAATTTACTTAAAGAGAAACCATTTAAGAACACATTAAGATCAAAAGAAAATAAAAGCATGAAGCAAAAACTCAAGCCCTTCCGCTTAAGGAGGTTCGACCACTCTTGGATTAAAGGGAGAGAGATGTTCCTCTTCCCATTTTAGTATTCTATCATTCTTAGATTTCATGGAAAATCATATAAAAACAACCAAATAACTGAATCCCCAACAAAATTACAAAAACTTCAAAATTCATTCAAGATCTAAAAGTGAAAACTTAAAGAAAATGAAAAGGGAAGGAAGATATTATTACACTAACCTTGAAAACAAGCTTGAATAAGTTTAGAAAACCTTATTCCTTAGCCTTTTCCTTCCCTTTGGAGGATAGTTCTCCAACCTCTTCAGAGTAGCAAAAATAACCAGTAAAATCAAGAAATGACAAAAGAAGAAGATTTAGCATGATTTAGTGCATCAACTACATGTCTAAGCCATCAATTCTACTTATTAATTTACAAAATCCAAAGTTCACAACTTATTTGTTTTGTAGAGATTCTCCAAAAGTCTTAGTTATAGTCTCCAATTCTCACTCCTTTAGCTTAGTTCTTAAGGTCTAGTTACTAATCTAAGGTTTATCAAGTGATTTGGTATAGTTTGTAAGTAGGGAAGTTGAGAGAAAATGGAGGAGAGGAAGAAGAGAAATGGCGTTGGAAATGAGAGAAGAAGAAGAAGATGGAGTTGGATAAGTTTTGTTGACCAAACTAATGTTGCTAATTCACTACCTTTTGACAAGTGTAAGGCTTGGATCAAGTCATGGTATTCTAATTTAAAGGCTCTAAATATTCATCAAACAATTCTCTTTTAATTATTATTTAACTCCACAAATTAATTAAATTAACTCTATAAAAATAATTCATCAATTTTTTCTTAATATACTGCACTAGAAAATACTATTCATTAAATACTTAAATTCTCCAAAAATATTCATGAGATATTTTCTATTTTTCTAAGTCATGCAAACATACTCTAAAAATATTAAATAAAATAGTAGACATGCAGAGGAAGTTTTTCGGACCGAAATAATACCAAATCGCGGACCGATAGTATTATTCACAGACCGATAAATCACTATTATCGATAATGAAAAACAGACTGTTACAATGGATCCATAACAATATCTGGTTCTTTAAATGATCATAGTTCTTATTAAATCTCATCTCATTATCCCATCAGTCTTCACACATTCATCAAAAGCAGAGTACAAATTAAGAACATCATAAATCATAAATCTTAAATATATCACTTTTTTTTTGTCATTAAATAAAAAGCACTTCTCACAATACTAATCCAACCAGTCTTCACACATTCATCAAAAGCAGAGTACAAATTAAGAACATCATCGAACTGAAGATCCAATTTAACTAAGCATGCGCCATATTTGAAAAGCTAATTTAGATAATTCAACAAACATTTAATGTGTATCCTTTAGATGCATACATTTCAAGTGAAAAATAAGTAGTTTGATTACTATATTGGTATGATACAAAACCACTTTTCGAAAGATGAGCATTGATAGTTTGATCATAAAGGGAGTATTTGGATTTGATGTAGTGTTGAAGAACTTAAGATAGTGCAATAATAGTATAATAGATGATATGTTTTTCATTTAGCGAGAAGATTTCGTTGAATAAACATTGGTAAGCCTGATTTTCAAATGATGAGAAATTAGTTTGTTTGATTGAAGATAGCATGATTTTCGAATGACCTTCATTTGTAATTAAGGTTATTTTTGTCTTTTTTTTCCCTAATTGGTGGTGTAGGTTAACTTTTTGTATTAAAAAAGAGCTTTATAACGAGATATAAGTATCAATTACGTCCATCAAATTAATTTTTTTTAGAGTAAAGGAACCTATGTATTTATTTGAAAATTATTTAGAGACCCAATTTATTTTGCCTTAAAGTAAAAATACTAAACTGCCCTAATAAACTCTACTGCAACCTAAGATATTTACAATAAAACCCTCATACGTACAAAGTGCGACCAAATTGTCTTTAAATAGTGAACCATAAATCGGTTGTGCTCAGTCTGTCATTAGCAAGCTAAGCCTTGCTTTGAAGTGTATTAGGCTGAATAACTTAGCTCTTCCTTAACATAGAGCTACATCAAAAGCATAAATTTATTTAAGTCAAATTCTATCCAAATCTCAAAAGAAATTTAAGTCAAACGATGATAAATATATGATTAGAGTGGGGTCATAGTTATCACAAAAGTCAAACTAAATGATGATGTTATTAGTTTTAGGAGTGATAATACAGTTTTTTAGATTTTAAAGGGGTGGGAGTGAAGTCAAATTTTGAAATTAAGGGGTAAAGAAAAATTTTTAAAACTTAAAAATTTAAAAATTATGAAAAAATTTTGTAATTAAATTATGGTACACTTTCCAATTAAATTAATTTTATTAATAAGTCTAATTTTACTAACTGAAAACTGCGAGTCTACCTATCTGGAAAACGACATGGCGTTAAGCATTGGAAGAGGTGTCCCTCTATGGGGATGATACTAGAAGGAGCCAGAAAAAAATAAGTCCCACAAAGAGAGAGGAGGAAGGGACGGTCAAAAGGGCAGGATCCTATAGAGGGACTGTACCGCGTCAGCAAAATACCAGCCTCTGTCTGTACTACATTTCGTCGTCTTGCTTTTAACCACGTGTCATCTCGTTCATTAGCCTCTGGCTCTCTCTCTCTCTCTCTCTCTCTCTCTCTCCATTTATCTATCTTGCGGAGAACACTCAAATGGAATTCTTATTTTTAGTTTATTATTCAATTCAATTGAATTAATAATTTGGAAATTTGAAATTTATTATCGTTGTTGGAATTTGAAAAATTATTTAATTTGTTCCTTAAAGTTTAAATATTACATTTCACCTCTTAACTTTCAACTTCTAATTCTGCATTCAATATTGGTGTAGTTTAATTTTAGTATGGGAACTAAAAAGAAAAGAATAGAATTTCCAAGGAATACATTTTTTTATTAATTTTATTTTTTTAGTAATGAGTAAATTGATATGAATTATTTAGAAAATAATATTGTTGAAATTATTTTTTAATTTATTCAACTTTAACTAAAATGGAGCAATAAATACTTAAATTAAAATATTTCACATTAGTCTATTATTTTGTTTGTAAACCACCGATATTCAAATTCTATTAATAGGACCTATCTAATCCGGCTCGAGGCTTATCTTAATTAAGGTTATATGTTTCTCCTGGCAATTGTATTTTAGTGAATGATCAATTTCGAAAGTTCTTTCTACATATTGAGCTTGCATTGCCAATTAGTCAGAAAACTATTAAATGCAATCTGCATCCATAAATAATTTCATATGAAACACATTTAAAATAATAAAAGTAAATGTATATAATTATAGGCGAGAATATACTATATCGACAATATTAATTAATTTCTTATCTAAGTGATCTTTTTTTAATCCTTTTAATGTATATAATTATATATCTAAGTGAAAATTTTTTTCTTATCCCTTTTATACTGGTTTTAGAAATTGGTAGTCGAATCGAATTCGTAAAACTTGAAATATAGTGACTATATTGATTCAGTTATAATTTGAGGGTCAAAACTAAATTGAACTAAAAACACACACATATTGGTACCATTTGGAACAAATGAACTATGATTTAGAATTCATTTGTAAATGAATTTCAAATAGAATTCATTTACAAATGAATTTGTCATGTTTGTTATGCTATAATTTAAAATAAGAAATTTAATTAAATTCCACAAAATTATGTTTGGAACAATTCTTAAATGAAAATCCATTTGTCTTTATTCCTTAAAATAACCTTCACATAATAATTTAACAAAAATACTAATATAAATAATTCACTCATATTCCACCATAATTAATTAATTAAATTTTAAAATTTCAAATTTCATGTCCTTGCAAATATTTAAATTTTATTTTTATTAATAGATTAAAATATATTCAAAATTAAAAATTTATTTGGATTAGTCATATACAATAGCAACTTCATACTCTTTAAAAAAATATTAAAAAAAAATAAATGAGGACAGTTTAGTCAATAATATTTGAATGAAAGGGCAGTTTAGTCAACATAAATATTAGTGGGTTAATATATAGAATTCATTTGTAAATTTCAACAATTTTAATAGGATTTGAACTAAGCTAATCCAATTCCATGGAATTCAATTCATAGAATTTAAATCCATATTTTTTTTTTTCATTCTAAACACAAAATTTTGGATTTCCAAATGAATTTCCTAAAATTTTTTGTGGAATTCATTTATTCCAAACGGGCTCATTAGGTGGCAACAATTTTACATTATTGAGGGTCTGTTTAGTAAAATTAATTATTTTGATAGTAGTTTACTGTTTTAGTAGTGTCTAGCTACTTATTATCTGTTTTAGTAACTTTTCATGAAATATTAAAAGTTAAACATTACTGTTAATCTCTCAAAATTTGAGGTACGGTAAATTGTGAATTAGCCTATTTTTGAGATAAATTTAGTGTATATATATAGTGGAGTTCGAGTAATCCATATAAGATAAAAATTTCGAGTCGTGAATTATTTATTAATTGGAGTTGTTTTAGGAGTCTGATTATTTTATTAAATATATTTTATTATTATATAATAACAGTAGTCCTTCATAAATTATTTGATTATTTATGTGCAGATATGACATTCATATGGTGTTTTTTTGGGAAATTTTATATTTATTTAATTATTATGTATTTTTATTTTAGTTTTTAAGTGATTTGTAATGATGGCGCAAGTTTCTTTTTGGCTGCTGCGGAGTCCGAGGTGTCGGGTTGATTTGAGAGAGTACTCAAGGAATCACCTCATTTAAATAGGTGAATTTTTATATGCCTCGCCCGGTCTATGTAAAGGCCGTTTCCTTACATATTTGTTACATTTGCAAACTCCTGCTTCTTAAAGCTTCTTTTTCTAGAACCCTCTCTCACTCTAGTAAGTTTTCTTTCCTTTTATTCTTTTATTCGATTGAGGTCATGGTTTCTCTCGTGATGAAGATGTCCAAATATTGCACGAGCAACCTGGTGAAGAGCGTGCTGCGGAGATAGACTCAGGAGTGGGCGAGGTGAAGGAAAGGAAGGAAAGTACTTGGATTACTGATGTTCCTTCTAACATTGATGAGGGCAAACTGTTGGACATATACTATACCTATAACATTTCACCAGAGTATAGGTTGACCCGACCTTCTAAAGATATAAGGCGAACTCTCCTTGGGATGAGGATTCAATAATGATGTATAAAGAGACCTTGCAATTTGGGGTGGCTCCCCCTTTCCTCGCCTCTGAAATCATTTTTAACTGGACATCAAATTACCTTAAGCCAGTTACATCCTAATAGCTTGAGGTTCTTATGTGGTACAATTGCTTTGGCTCGGGAGGACGAAAGTAATCTAACTGCCTGCGTTGTTCTAGACCTAGACCATTTCTCTATTCACCCCAATGAGGATCATTGTTATCTCTAGGTGAACACCAACTGCAACAATTTATCGAAGAAGTCTGAAATTTCTTCTTCAAAAAATTGAAAGTCTAAGTACTTCATTATGAAGTTCCCTGGAGGGTTTGGTATTCTAAACAATTGGTCTATAGATCCTCATCGCTTTCTCCCAGAGCGGCCCATTCCTTATGACTAAGGTGTGGCTGACTTAATAAGAGCTAGGGGGCTTGATTGTGTGGACCTAAAGAAAGTGATAGCTGAAGGCTATCCTGTTCGTTCGCTTAGTGAACCCATTATACCCGACCCTTCTTATCATAGTATTTTTCATTTTTAGGTACTTTGGTTAGAAACATTTAAACTAACATCTTTTAATTTTTATTTTTTGATTTCTGTGTAGACATGGCTCCGAAGAAAAGTAAGAGTTCAAAATTAAATAAGATCATCGATGTCATGAAGAAAAAGGCAGCTGCTGAAGGTTCAAAAGGGGTTCCTTCCTCAGAACCTAAAATTTTACAAGCGAATGTTGAGCCGTCTACTAAACAGCCCATTCGTAATCCGCCTACCGAGCCTATTAGGAAGCGAGCAAGGAGGCACCTATATTTATGCCAGCTCCTAATGCAACTTATGTTCTGCCTCCTCCTCGAACTCAAACAGCCTACCTCTGATCCTACTTTGTGTCCAGGTACGGGGTGAACTACAGCATCCAAGTTGATGGCCTCGACTGAGAATTAGCTTGTGTCTGCTTGTTTCCCATTGATACTTGGTATTTCAAGCATATGCATGATCAGGCGACCAAGGATTTCCCTAACCAATGTCTATTTTAGGCAATTAATGCCAACAGTCTTCAGTATGGTCAATTGACTAGGCTAAAATCACTTTAGCGAAAATGAATGTTAACAAAAATAAGATGAAGATCCTGAAAGATGTTGAAAAGTCTATATGCAGGAGCAAAAGGAGCAACACAGTGTCGAGCTTGCATCTCGGGCTGCCGACCTAGAGAAGTTGAAAGAGGAGAATTGAGGCCTCCTAAACGAAAATAAAGAGATGGAGGTCCTGATAGAAGAGCTGAAAAAGTGAGTGATGGAGATAAAGGAGGTTCGGGAAGTTAAGGGGCAAGAGGAATCCTAAGAAGAGGATTTGGCTAAGGGTTGTCTTAGTCTTTAGTCTAACATATTGGATAGACTTAAGGAGAGGTAGCCAAATTTTGAATGGGACTAGGTAAATGATATTTATCCAGAAGAAGCTAAGGAGGAAGAGGATAGAGATGGCGAAGGTGCGAAATGCGAAGATACTCAACTAGCTCCTCTAGGAATAGTTTGCCCACACTATTGGAGAGGGATACTTCGATATTATATGGGGTCTTTTTTTGTAACTTATTATAGAAATTTATAATTGTTAATGTAAAGAATATTTTTACTTAAAGAAAAGGAAAAGTTCATTATAAGTGTTTTGTTTTCTCTATTCAATTAGTCTTTTTATTTGCAAGTGGTTGTTTGCTTTTCTTTTTCGAATAGTATGTTATTTAAGTTAATTGGGCGATCTAAGTGTCACTAAAATATGATTGAAACTTTTGTTTGACAAATAATTTAAGAGTTGGGCCGATTAGGCTAAATGACGAACGTTACGTACCTGAATTATAGACTTAGGGGATTGGGCTGGCTATTTAGGCCATTGGGGAGCTGTTTAAGTTTGAACTATGGATGAATTAAATTGAACTACTTAGGTCGTTGGGCAAATAGTTTATGTCTAAATTTGGACAGAGAAAACTAGATTGTTGGGCTAACTGTCTATATCCAAACTTGGATGGAGAAAAATGAGCTGCTTAAGCGGATAGGCAAACTGTTTATGTTCGAATTTGGAAAGAGAAAATTGGACCGCTTAGGTCGATGGGCAAACTATCTATGTCCAAATTTGGATGGAGAAATCTGGGCTATTTAAGCTGTTGGGCGAACTGTCTATGTTTAAATTTGGATAGGGAAATCCAGCCGCTGGTCGAACTCTCTATGTCTGAATTTGGATGGAGAAAATTGGGTCACTTAGGCCACTGAGGAAACTGTCTATGTCCAAATTTGGATGGAGAAATCAGATCACTTAGGCCGATGGGTGAACATTTGAGTTGCACAAGAGGAAGCAATTTTTAAGTAAAATCCTTTAGGAAAATTTAATGTATCATAACCCCTTTTTTTGTCTTTATAAGGTATAATACATTAAGTGAAAAAAACCCGAGGTCATATTATATTATTGATTCAAATAAAAGAAAAACTTTTACACATCATGAAATGAAAGGATACAATATATTTCTTAAGGTTGTCAGCGTTTCAAGCCCTAGGCAGTTTAGCTCCTTCGATCTTTCTTAGTTTGTACGTGCTCAGACTTAGCTTGTGCTTGTCTATTGAAGTACCTCCTTATCCTTTGCTTGTATGCTTCAGCTTGAATTGCAGCATCTTCTTTAGGTTCTTCTGCTAAGTATAAGCTAATTTTTAGGCTTTCATTGCTTTCGAGCTCATCATATTCTCTTGTTCTCCTGTTGGGTAGCCTAATCTTTATTAGTGTCATTGCTTCCTTTGCATACACCAAAGAGAACGGTGTTTGCCCCTTTGCTTGCTGAGGTGTTGTCTAGTAAGCCCATAACACATTCTTCAACTCGTCTGCCCAATTAGCCTTTTCTTCATCCAATCTCTTCTTCAATTCCTGCAGGATGGTTCTATTAGTGACTTCAGTAAGGCTATTGGTTAGTGGATGGGCTACTGACGTAAAGTGTAAGCTGATATGCCATTCTTTATAAAAGGATATGAAGGCTCCTGAATTAAATTGCTTTCCATTATTAGTGACTATTCAGTAAGTTACGCCAAACCAGAATATCACATTATTTCTAAAAAAGTTGATAATCTGAGCTGGGTAAATACTACTAAGAGCTTCAACTTCTACCCATTTAGAGAAGTGGTCAATTGCAACTATCATAAACTTCCTTTGCACTGAGGTTATGGGGAAAGGTCCTAAGATATCTATCCCCCACTGGGCAAAAGACCAGGATGAAGCCAAGGGTTGGAGCCCTACAAAAGGCTTTCTAGGCACTTGATCATACTTTTGGCATGTTCTATAATGGGGACTGTAGTGGCGAATGTCTCTCTTTATCGTGGGCCAATAGTATTCTGACAGTAAAATTTTTCTAAGGATTTTATTAGAGCCTTTATGTGCCCTACAAACTCCCTTATGAATTTCTCTTACAATGTAATCGCCATCTTCTTCTATTACACACTTCGCCCAAGGATTTGATTTCGACCTTCTATATAGTTTTCCATTATCTAATACATAGTTCGTCATTTTCCTATAGATTTTTGTAGCTTGGTGCTTATCACTTGGCCGAACATCATTTCATAAAAGGTCAATGCTTTGGCTCATCCAACTACTTTTTAAATATCTCGATTTTCTCAAAGCTCAGGCCAGCTTGGTGTTCAACCATGAGTCAAGGATGTACCTAGGAAATTCAATAAGGAGGGTCCAATAAAATAAATATAAATAACATGAATTCCTCATATAAAAAAACTAATACAATTAAACTATAATAATCTTCGCCACTTTTTCATTGACTGAATTTTATTCATAATGACATTGTTGTCAATACTTGCAAATACATCTCTTTCAATATAAGTCACCAAATAATCATTCAATAGATCATCTCTCATTCTATTACGAAGTGAACTTTTAATAATTTTCATCGCAGAAAAAGCTCTCTCCACTGTAGTTGTAGCAATCGGCGAAATTAATGATAATTTGATTAACAAATACACTAAAGGAGAAACAAAATGCTTTCTTGTATCAACCATCTTCTTAGCAAGACCTCCAATTCCATTCACTTCAAAAAAATTCACATCCATATGCATATCAAGGACAAAATTTTCAAGCTGAGATTCAAGTTCAATTAGAGCCACTAGTGAAAATTCAAATGGATAAAACTTTACAAGTTGAATCAATTTTCCCGTATCAAATGCAGAAAATGAATCTTTAGGATTAAGACATGCTATAAATGAAAGTAAATTTGTATTTACTTCATCAAATCGATTATTAAGCTCTTGAAATTGCATATCAATCACATAATAAATTAACTCAACACGATAGTGATGAAGATTTATCATTTCTTTGCTTTTGCGTCTTGATCTTCCTCTAATTACATAGACATCCTCTATTTACTATACTTATATCATATTTACCAAAAAATTCTAACACCTCAAGCAATAAAGATTTCCAACCATTATTTCTAACCATTTGCGAACAATATTTGAGACTTTAACCAAATTCACTGCATTTACTATATCTTGATCCCTGTTTTGTAACACTTGAGATAACTCATTTGTAATTTAGAAAATCTTTTTCATAAGATGCAACAAAATGACAAATTCAAATAGACTTATAATATCCATCAAATCATTTGCTTCAGCTCTTTATGGATCATCACTCCCATTTTCTCTAATATACTTAAGAACATCAATAATAGAAGAAAATAAATGCATCAAATTAATCAGTGTACCGTAATGGGAACCCCAAGAAGTATCTCCTAGTCTCTTTAATGTCATTTCTTGATTCAGGCCTTGTCCATTCTGTATTTCACCACTTGCAATTCCTTCAAGCACTTTCTGCATTTGTTTTTCTCGAAGCATATCTCCGTGTTTACAAGAACCTCCAATAACATTGCACAAACGAGTAACAGTATTGAAAAAAGAACCTATACTTTTGTGTTTTTTAGCAACAACGACAAGTGTTAGTTGGAGTTAAATGGGCAAAACAATGAATATAATAAGCATTGACATTCTCTTTCAAAATTAAACTTTTAAGTCCATAAAATTCACCTCGCATGTTACTAGCTCCATTATAGCCTTAACCTCTGAAACTGGATACACTCAAGCCATAAGTAGAGAATAAAGAATTAATACCTTTTTGAAGTGATGTTGCACTTGTATCACGTACATGCACAAGACCAATGAATCTTTCAATGACACATCCAAAGGTATTGACATATCATATGACGACTCCCATTTGCTCTTTAACAGATACATCTCGACTTTCATCAGCTAAAATTGAGAACAAATCATCACCCATATCTGAAATGATAGCCTTCGTTGTCTCAAATGCAGCCGCATTAATGATATCTTTTTGAATTTTTGGTGATGTGAGTTTAAGATTTTTAGGAGCATTCTTTAACACAACATTATTAATTTCTTCATTACATGAAGCCATAACTTTTATTAATTCAATGAAATTTCCTTGATTTGATGAATCTGAAGATTCATCATTTCCTCAAAATGCTAACCCTTGCATCAAAAGATAATGGAGACATACAATTGATGCATTTAACCTACAATAATACTCAATTTTTTATTATTCTGATTGTTTTGAAAAAGACACTTCAATGTGTTGAGCTTGATTCATCAAATCTTGACAAGCTAATCGACATTTATTATGATCACTAATATGATCTCCCATGTGTTCTCTCAATCTTTCTTTCTTTCGCCAAGTAGTAAAACCTTCAAATACAAAAGCATCATGACTTCTTTCACTACATCCAGATGAAAAAAGATAACAATATAAATAATATATAGCATCTTTTTCAATACTATATTCCAACCAACTCTGAAATTCATTAAACCAAGATACAATAAATCTTCATTTTCGATCTCCATCTACCCTTTGAGGAAATTTATGATGACGTGGTTGACATGGACCTTTTAGTAAGTAAGTTCTACGTACCTGATCCCTTACAGATGGACAATAATTCATTATGTTAGGTCGTAGTCCTGGATCAAAAGGAATATTTTCTATGTCAAGCTCAAGTTCTTCAAAGGTGACTTGTTTACGTGCTGCTAATTGATCAAGTTGAACAATTTGATTAATTAATGGTGACGCTGATTTTATATCGAATGACTTTCTTTTGAAGTATCGTTCCATAACTATATCATTAAAAATATGGTCATTAGATATAATAAAATATCACAATTAGATTAAATACATATGCAATTAGGTTTGAGAATACAAACTAAAATTAACTTGATAATAAATTTTCATAAAACATGGCAAAAATTAATTTATTTTTTCAAGGTTGTTGTAAAATTTAACAAATTGAAAAAAAAATGTGTTATTAGCAATTCTAACACATTTAAAATAAAAAATTGCTATTGTGTTCATAGAAAATTGCTGCTAACCTATTGTGTTTCAAAAAAATATTACTACTATGATTTAATAATTCTAAGAAAATGAAAAAAAAAAATTCAACATTAGAATATAAAAAAATTGCTATTGACTTGTGTTTCAAAATTGCTACTAACCTAAAAAGTCCTCCTAAAAAGTCCGTCCCTACCATGAATCCTCCTAAAAGTCCTCTCCCCATGAGGCAGCTTTGGCTATGGGATTTGCTTTTTTATTGTTCGTTCTACCTGAATCATCTTCCAAGTATATCCTCCTTCCAACTTATGTAGGAGAGACAATGCTAGGGTGTGGTATTTGACCACGTTCAGCTCCTTGGTAATAAATGTTCTTGTAATTTGACTGACAACCAGTTATGACTCCATAAAGATATGGAGATTTGGAGTTTATACCTCAAGGGCCAACTTAAGTCCTGCTGTCAAGCCTTCATATACTACACCGTTATTTATTACCGAAAAGTCCAGGCGTACAATATACTATACTTTTATCGTCCCTAGTCCTTGCAAAATTACTCCTACTACTCTTAAATTTTCTAAAGCCCCATCTGTGTGAAGTTGCCAAATGTCACAGTTGAAGTTTGGTAATTTGATTTATGGATCATCTATCTCAACCTCACTAGAAAATTCAACCATAAAATCAGTAAGTACTTGTGCTTTCATTACCGTGTGGGGCTCATATCTTATGTCGAAATCTGATTGACCACTCTACCAATCTCCCAGAGGTTTTTGCTTGATGTAAGAATTTCCTCAAGGGGTGGTTAGTTTGGACAATTACAGTGTGGGATTGGAAGTAGTGGCACAGAAGGTTTGTTGATGTTAAGACAACGAATGTCGGCTTTTCAACATATGAATATCATAGCTCAGCTCCTCTAAGGACCTTACTCACATAGTAGACATTATACTGTTCACCTCCTTCTTCTCTAAGCAAAATGGAGGAGATAGAGTTTTTGATAGCAGTTAGGTACAAGTACAGGGGCTCATCCTTCTTAGGTCTGCTCAGGAGGGGGCGGAGGATAAGAAATCTTTAACCTGCTCGAAGGCAAGATGACACTTGTAATCCCATCTAAAACCTTACAGCTGCTTTAAGGTTTGATAAAAGGGCATGCATCTTTTAGCTGAGCAGGAGATAAACCGTCCCAAGGCAATTGCTCTACTATTCAACTATTGTACCTCATGGATATTTGTAGGTGCCTACATCTCCAAAATTGCCTTAATCTTCTTTGGGTTCGCCTCTGTCCCTCTTTATGGTATCATAAAGCCTAAAAAATTTCCAGCTTTTACTTCGAAATTGCACTTTTTTGGGTTGAGCTTTATGCTGAACCTATTCAGGATCTCGAATGCTTCTTGTAAGTCTCTGGGATGGTCAGTAGGTCGAATACTCTTCACTATCATGTCATCAACATAGACCTCTATAGTTCATCCGATTTGATCCTTGAACATGCTGTTAATTAGCTTTTGATACGTTGCCCTTGTGTTTTTTAATCCGAAAGGCATGACTTGATAACAATAGATGCCTCAATCAGTGATAAAGCTAGTTTTCTCCTCATCTAATTCATTCATTTTTATCTAATGATATCTGGCTGCTGCATCTACAAAACTATACACATCATATTCGACTATTAAGTTTACCAGCTAATCGATATTAGGTAGAGGGTAGGGGTCTATTGCGCATGCCTTATTTGAATTAGTAAAATCAACACATAACCTTCATTTTCCATTGGATTTAGGTACTAAACTACATTCACCAACCATTCTGGATAGTTCACCTCCCTTATGACCCCCTGCTTTCAAAAGTTTATCAACTTTTGTAGGTATGACTTATTGTCTCTAGGAGCCATGATTTCGCTTCTTCTTAATTAATTTAGAGCTTAGGTCAAGACTAAGTTTGTGAGATATGATATAGGGTCAATACCGACTATGTCCTCTGTAGTCCAAGCGAAGTTATGAAACATGATCTTTTAACACTGCTTTCATGTCTTCTCGCACTTCGCTTGTAGGTCAACTCTTAGCATTAAGTGCTTCCCCTTTTCTACTTTCCATGTCAGTAGCTTGCCCACTGTTATAGGACCTAAGTCTTTTTTATGTCTACGGATGTTAAAAGGAGGACGCGCGATTGGCAGGCCAGATGGTTCTCCCTTTGTCATCCACATGATCGGTAAGGCGAGAGGTAAGCCTTTCAGTACTATCACATATGCTTCCATGGCTGCCCTCTGATCCCCTTTTACAGGCCCAACTTTGACATTATCAGAATAAAACTTTATAGTTAGGTACCTAATGCACGTGGCAGCCTCTAGCTCGTATAGGGCTGGCCTGCCTAGTATGGCATTGTAAGGGAAGTGGATGTCTGCCACCATGAACTCCACTTTTAACTTTTCTAATGAATCCTCAGTTTCGAGCTCCATCGCTATGTCTATGGATCTAGATACTTGTATGGGCTTTCCTACTAAGCTAGCGAGAGTCCAAACTGGTTTGAGCCTTATTTGATGCAAATTCAAGGATTTGAATACATTCATAGTCATCAAATTGATCATACTACCTTCATTTACTAGGATTCTTTTCACTAGCAAGTTCTCCAAGATCCCCTCATTTACCAAGGCATCACTATGCGGTATATGTATGTCCTCACCGTCAGCCTCTGAGAATGATAGGGGCGGTCTACGATTCAATTTTTATTGAGGTAGAATGAAATATATCTCCTTGGTTCTCCTCTTCTTTACTGAATTACTGTCGCCACCTGACAAACCATCGAATATTTTGTGGATAGTCCCCAAGATGTGACTATCTCTGCTTGATTTGCTTCTCTATTAACCCTCTCGCCGATCTTCCCCAACAAACTGCTTCAGTTAGCCTCTTTACACAAGGCATTCTACTTCCTTTTTAATTGCTAATAGGCATCAATTTCATGGCCTACATATCCTATGAAACTCACAATACTTGCTCTTATCTTGATGGTTCAAAGTATCTTCTTTCATCTTTCTAGGATAAAAGCACTAGAGTCGATCGCCTTATTCTCTAATCCATAATAAGATCTCCGAATGTGGCCTATTTAATGGGGTAAATCCCTCGTCTCTCGGCAGTTCATTATCTTTTATTTATGGAGTTTGGACAAAGTAGCTAACACGTGGAAGTCAGATGGGCGATCTTCTACGGGCGATCGCCTACCTACTAGGGGTGAGTGTCTTTGGGGCCTATGCCTTTCCTCTTTGGTCAATTTACGTTGCTGGGCCTCATAATCTTCATCCAACTTAGTATACTTATGAGCCCGTGCCATAAGTTCAGCAAAAGTTGAAGGAGGATCTATACTCAAACTTTCAAACAGCTTATTGTTTTTGCAATTTTTAGCAATCGCACTGACAACTACCTTATCGTTCAAATTCTCCACTTGCATCGCCATCCTTTGGAATTTAGACAAGTATTATCTTAGAGTTTCTCCTTCTTCTCTCTTCAAATCTACTAAATTGGAGAAAATCTTCTTGGATGAGATACAAGTTATGAAGAAGTCTCGGAATGTCATGGCTAACTGTGAGAAAAAGTGGATGGATCCCGTTTTAAGCGTTTGGTACCACTCATGTGCTACTCCTTTAAGAATGGTTGGAAAGACTTTACACATTAGATCTTCTGAGTTAGTCTGCAAATACATTATGGTTTGGAAGGTCGCTAGGTGACTCCTTAGATCAGTACATCCATTATAAGATTGGAGAGTGAGGAGATTAAATTTTAGAGGAAAGATTGCGGCTAAGATGTTAGGTGATAATGGTGAATCCTGTTGGAGTTCATAGCCTCCATTCTCCTTTGATTCTCTACATTCTCGAACTAGCTCTTTGATTACATCCCTGAGATTCACTTCATTCAATATTTGAGTATGGTTGATCTCTTGATTACAAGAGTTTATTCTCTTGAGATTTGGTTTTGATTATGCTTCTTGGTATCGGTCAAATATTGAATGACTTAGGTGTTTAGGAGAAAGTGGATGGATTTTATCTTCTTGATGGGTAGGGTTCGCGTGTTCAGAGGATAGGGCAAGTTCGCCATTAGGTAGGAGGTCTCCAAGAGGCCTTTCAATACTGTAGTGAAATGAGAGTAAGCCTGGGCAAGGGCCGTTGCAACTTGGGGATCGATATAGAGGGAAGGGTGAAGGTGAATTGTTGGCTAGCTTTGTTGTGGTGCGGGCGTGGCCCTAGCCTTTGGTGTTAAGGTTTTCAATGGAGTTAGCGGCCATGATGGTCGAAGAAAGGATTAGGGTGATTATTTAGGGTTGAAAAGATTGAACGTGTGTTCAAAGCTTATTACACCAAATGTTAATCTCTCAAAATTTGAGGTAGGCTAAATTGTGAATTAGTCCGTCTTTGGAGTAAATTTAAAATATATATAGTGGAATTTAAGTAATCCGTATAAGATAAAGATTCTGAATTCTAAATTATTTATTAATTAAAGTTATTTTAAGAGTATGATTATTTTATTAAATATATTCTATTGTTATATGTTAACAGTTACGTAGGTTAACATTTCATAAATCATTATTTTAATCTTTAAAAGTTAGTTCAAACCACGTGTTACCGAATACTATAACAAATAATGCTTAGTATTTTGACCAATCAAAATATTAAAAATTATCTAAAAAGCTTTTGGCAAATACAAGTTTAATAAATTATATAATTATTTATGGAAAATCAATATTAATCCACATTCTATGCAAATTATATATATATAAGGATTAAATCATAGTCTTTTGATAACCTTTGTAATAGTAAGTGTAAAAAAAAAAAATTATAGCCGGCAGTAATTACATTTCAATTCTATATTTGTTGTTGGGTAACTACATTTATTTTAGTCATAAAAGCAGATCCAAAAATCATTTGTCAAGAAAGAGGTGAATGTTGTAGAAAATTTTCTTGCTTGGGTATATAATGTTGTGGATCTTATTTGTTTATTCTTACCTCAAGAGTAAAGGATTTAAAATTTATCCTAATTATTTTTAATTGTTTTTCATGTTATATTTAACTGATTCAAGTATTAATTTGGGTGTATTAGCGAAATCTATTGCTTGAGTTAAATTCTTTAATTAGTTAAACTTTTTTCAGTTTTCTCTTATTTAATAATATTAAGAAATTTATTTGCTGATAAAAAAAATTACATTTCAATTCTAAATCAATAAATTTCTTATTTAATGAATTAATGAAAAATTAATACTAAATTATTTAATTAAATAAATATATTTTTTATTTTTGTTATAGAATTAAAAAAAAAGGAATGCAAATTGTTTTTCTTTTCCATACTAAAAGCTGCTGAACTTGTTGAAACCAAACCGAATCACATTCATAAATTTAGTCGGTTTGGTGCATTAATTTCACGGTTTGATTCCGTTTAAATTTTTCTATGAGGCTAAATGACCAAAAAGCCTAAACTTTGCGTGTCAAAATGGTGATGTAAAATATAGATCTCACTAACATAACATTAGCAATCTTTGGGTGGACACAGGATGGAGACTATAATTGCAACGAAAAATAAATCCATTGGCATAATTGCTAAAATTAAAAGATTTAATTAAAATGATAAAAACAACCATAGTCCAGACTTTTTTTGTCATTTAGCTTTTTATAAACTATCATTATAAATTTAGATTACTTAAGTCTTCAAATTAATCACAAGAATTGAACTATAAATTTGTCCATACAAATACATTGCCATAAAGTTTTAAGGGCTAAAACAAAGATTTAAATATAGTCAAATACACAAATTCACATATTTACTTTACATAAAAAATTTTATGAAACACACTATGTAAGACTATAAAACTACGAACTTGTTCGGCAATACTAGCCATTTTAGTAGTTATTAATTATTTTAATAGTTGTTAATTATTTTAATAACTGTTACCTTGTAGATATTACCGGCTAGCTGTTTAAATAGTGGTTGAAAGCGAAAGTATTCGATAAAAATTGATGTTTGATTGGCAATAAATTTAAAATTACAAAAAAAGACATTAAAATTTTCACCTAGAATTTTCAATTAAATTCATTATAAAAAAATAGTTTCACTATATCTAAATTTTCAAAATTTAAGGAAGCAAAAATTGAAAAGTTCACTATCTTATAAATAAAATGGAAATTTTTTAATATTTTACGAGATCAACATTTTTAATTTTTAATATTGTTTGAGTTTAAATATAAATACATAAATAACGTATTTTTTACTATCAAATATAAATAAAACAAACACAAAGATAATAAAATACATAATGTGATAACAGAAGGATTTTATATTAATTAAAAATAAGGATAAGGTTGTAAAGAAAAAAAATTTAGTAAGGTACTATATTAAATAACATTTTAGAAAATACTCTATAAACCTCTAAAAGCTACTAAGAATACTAAGGTACCGAACATTTAATTTAAAGAAATAGTATTTTAACTAGTTCAAACATTAAACACTACTCTAAATGTTACTATGGAACATGCTTTGCATATATTAAACACTTCAATACAAAATTTTCTATTCGACATTTCAACTTGTAAAATTTTATCGATTAAACATTTATTGAATAGTTTATAAATAAAAGTGTTGTTTCAAAAATTATACACTGTTACACTAAATTAATATTTTATATGTAAAGGCTAAAAACATCAAAATATTGTTTTTATTAGTGTGTAGAGGTGGATAATATTAAGATAGAATAGAAATTAAGATCAAGGGACTAAAAGAAATTTCAAGAGTTAAGTGGTATGAAATTGAAAAAATTTACTATTATAAAAGATAAAACGAAAAGTTTCAATATTTACATAAAGGTAATTCTTTAAAAAAAAATTCGATTAAGGACAAGGCTACTGCTGAGCCTGTCCCTACACCATTAATCTATAATATATAAAAGTACAAATGGAAGAACATTGGGTTTTCAAAATGTCTCTATATACTATAATTGATAAAAAATATTATTAAGGATAATTTAATGTTACTGTGATGAGATAATTTTTAATTTTATTGATATTTTATTTGCAATAAAAATAATTTTATTTTATTTTAATTAGTAAATTTTTAATTCTATTATGATTGAGAGTATAATTTAATAAAAATATATAATTTAATAAATATTGAATTATGCATTTAAATTTATTGAACCCTAACTAATGTTGGGATTCCATATCGTATTTATTTTTCTATTCTAATTATTAATATTATAATTTTAATCTAATCCTATTATTATTATTATTATTATAAATTTAATCTCATTCTAATTAGAAATTTATCCTTTAATACTATTCTCATTAGAAATTTATTTTATGGTATATATATATAATTATTTTTCACTGTCAAGAATTTATTACTTTTGACTATCAATAATTAATACTTCATGCTTGTACTAATTTGAAATTATTAAGTTTACAATTATATTTTCTTCTTATGATAAATATTGACTCTCTCTATTTATAAATTAATAGAATAATTGTTATTTATATTTCTTATAATTTAGTATTTGTTACATCCTCCTTATTTGTGTTTAGAGTTATAAATTTATCGATTTATATGTTCATTACTTGATGAAACAATGTATTCAACAAGTTAAATAATAATAATAATAATAATAATAATAATAATAATAAGAATAATTCGGATCTTTTATCAATGTATTTTTTTTATCTAGCTGGTTACAATAATTTAATTTATTAATGTGAAACTAACTTAATTTGAGTTAAAATAATAAAATTTTATTTAAATTTTCTCTATATTCCATTGTATTAACCGGAATGAAAAAATTAATACTTGCATAACATGTGAAAGTATTTTCTTTAGGTTGGAATGTATTTATTTTATTAGTGAACTGTTGTACCTATCGTTTCATATATAAATTTTTTACAGAATAGTATAGAATAGGACTAAATATCTTTCTCTAGCTATCGTTACATAATCAATAAAATATTTTTCTTACTTCGTCATACTTTATTTTATATATTTTTATTGATGCAACAAGATAAATTATTTTAATTTTTTATTTCAAAAGTTATACAGGATGATTCAATGGACACTCTTGAAGTGAAGTAAAGAGAATGAAGTCTCATATTATTTGTACTTAAGATTAACCCTGTAGAACTAATCGACCATCAACCAACATTGAAAAGATAAAAAAAATAATATTTCTTGATTTTAAGGTAAATATTTTATTTAATTATTTTGGTGAAAGAATCAAATTTTATTTTATTTTATTAATTATAATTAATTTTTTCTACAAGGAATTTAAATTTTAACTACTATGTTTAATGAAGTAATAGAACATTTCAAAAAATTTTTAGAGGTTGGAAAAATTTATCTTATAAATAATGGACTTGTTAGAGCAGTTCATGCTTCTTATTCTAATTTTAATGTTCATGAGAGATTAAAGTTGAATATCAATAAATATATTACGTTAAAGAAGTATGAAAAATCCATTCTAAAAGAAATCTTGCAATATAAGTTCAATACATTCTATGATGTGAAAGAATATATCAGGTAAAAGATAAGACAAAATTATTAGGTTTGTTAATTTGAAACTAAATATTTAATATAATATTAGTGATTCGTTGTTACAATACTTTCAATTGGGTATATAATGTTTATAAATAGTTTTGTATATTTTTTAAATTATTTTATAGGTATAATGTCAATTTCAATATAGTCGATACAAATGAAAAAATTACAGTTAACATGTTTGATAAAGCGAAAATATTAACTGAATGCAGAGTTTTTCCATTTATTGAGTCATTCAATAAGGTATACATATATAATCTCTTTGACTTACAATAAATCTTAATTTTTTTAGAATAAATCTTATATTTTTTTAAATAATTAAAACGTATTCATTTTAATTATTTTAAAAAGAAATCAAGGAAAAAAAGTAGATATTATAGGAGGTTGATTAGGTGTATTGATAAAAAAAATAAATTTTTTTTTCAGATTAAAGAAGGAAAAAGATTTTTCCATAACTAAGCCAAAAAAAAGTTTCGAAAGAGAAAAAAAAAAGAATATGGAAAAAAGACGGATTGTGTCGGTGGAGCCAAAAGCTACAAGACGACAAATAATAAGCGCGTGCCTTCTGAAGTCCTATCTCTAGAGAGTAACGAAAGTGTTGTGTTCGACGACAAATATGAGAGCAAGGACAGATAGATATTTAGGAGAATTTTTGTTTCAAGTTGGTGACGGAGAAGAGCAAACAAACAATAAGCGAAATATAACGATACCAAAAGCGATAATAGTTAAGCATAATAATAATGAAACCAGCGATAGATCATTAATTGATGAAGTTTTTTTAGTGCTTGAAGAGAATGTAAACTCTGGCTAGTATATAACAAGTCATACAATACTAGCAATAAAAATCAAATATGTCAATGGCATGAATCAGAAAATGATAGAGTTATTCTTTTACCAGAGTAAGATCTACAATAATTTCAATGAAACAGTAGACGACAAGCTCTTGCTACCAAGAGGAATTTTTCAACACTCTGCTGCCAAATGGATTGCCTCCCCATAAGCTTGAATTAAAAGTCAACTATTCGATAATACTTTTGAAAAATTTAGATGCCTCAAATGACCTCTATAATGGAACCACAATGATGTATAGAAATTTTGGAGCTAATGTAATTCGTGCTGAAATAACAATTGAAAAACACTCGAGAAGCAAGTATTCTTACGTAGAATACCTCTCTCTCCTATAGAAAATGAAGGATACCCATTCCATTTTAAGAGAAAGCAATTTTTAATCCATCTCTGCTTCGCAGTGACAATAAACAAAACTCGGGAGCAAACAATATCGAACGTGGGTATCTGTTTGCCACATGATATTTTCTTACACGAACAACTCTATATTACACTGTCAAGAGGAATATCGATATCTACAACAAAAGTCATTGTAAAGTCAGATAAGAAAAAAAAAGAAATGATGCAATATATATAAAGAACGTTTTCTATAAATAGATCTTGCTGCCAAATAGGTAACATAATACGTTTAAAATTTTCATCAATAAACTTAAAAAGATAATATTATTCAAACTAATAATGATACTTTATAGTAAAATAGTTTATTGAAAAAGACTTAATCACATATTAATACAGCAACTCTTCAAAAGAGAGGAGATTGACCGAATAAAGGAAACAATTGTAACTAATATTTATAATGAATAATTTATATCATTATTTTTAATATAAATAAATATGTAAAGTTATAGTAGATATTTAATTAGAAAATACCAAGTTTATTTATTTATTTTTTTCTTAATATCTTATTATACATATAATAAACCTTTGAAAATAAACAAAGAAAAAAAAAATTATATAACAAGTACATTTAACAGGTATCCACGTGCAATACGTGTTCTAAAAAATTAGTATCAATCATAAGTTTAGAGACACAATACATCATATATAAAATTTATATTGCTACATATTTTTTACGTTTGAATTTATGTATTTAACTGTTTAAATGTGATCTTCAAGTATTTCAGGCATTCAAAATCTGGAAAGAACTTGAAATTCAAGTTTGTTATAGAACAAAAAATTTGTCATCTTCGAATATCTTCTCGTTCAAAATAAAAATGATTCCAACCTCTATTTGACTGTTTGAGTATTCAAGCTTTTTCACTCGCACAATGAAATCGATCTTTGAAATGCAAATTTTCGAACTCAAATGACTTGATCATTGGTTTAGACAACATGTGGATTTAATAATTGTTTTAGTGCAAAAATAGTGTAGAGTTCAATGAATTTTCTGAAAGTTATTATTAATTACGTCATATTTTTATTTTTAATTTAAAATGAAAAAGTGACGCTCGAAACTTCAAAATTCCGGTATTGCAAAAAGGATTAAAAACCCTATACTCAACAAACTCGATAAAAAAAAATGCAAATTGTAGTTGCTATTTAACAAAATAAATTAACAGCATGTCTCTTTAATTTCAAGTTCATAGTTTTAATTATTCATTAATTAACAAAAGTAAATTTAATTTGCATTCACAAACTATAAAATAAAATAAAGATTAAAGAGTGTTTTTAACAAGACAAACTGAATTAAAGATGGAAGGAAGCAACTAGACTTTTTGTTTCCTTTCTTCACATGTAAATTATTTATATATATACACACCTGAATATATATATATATATATATATATATATATATATATATATATATATATAAAAGAGCGAGAGGAATACGTAGTTACCCGAAGTTACAGACATTGGGACCAATGTCCTGTGCATAAATTCGACCTTTTACGTGGACGACACGATCCGACTCTGCCGCTCTCTCTCTCTCTCTCTCCCTCTCTCAAAGTCTTTATCTTTCTTTTCTTTTCTTTTCTTTTCTTTTCTTCCTTTCAAGAATCAATGGAAATGGAAGATCACACTCACCATAATCAGTACACTGTAGATCTCCGCCAATTCATTAGCGGCGGACCTACCCACCATTTCCCATCAATCCCACACCCCCACCCACCTCCACCTGAACTCTACCGGAATCTGCAACCGCAGACCAACCACTATGATATGATGATGCTGTTGCCTTGTGGTGGTGGAGGTGGTGGTGGCTTACACGATTTTCATTCTGAGTCTACTGCTGCTGCTGGTCCTCCTTGCATGGCCGCAGCGGCTCCTCCTCCTGGTGGGGGAGCTACTGCTAGTAGTGGAAACACCACTGTTGTTACTACTGCTGCTACACCTACACTTAGTGGGTTAGAAGCAGAAGCAGCCTCCTTTGGTGGTTGTGATGGTGGGACTGGAAGATGGCCTCGACAAGAGACCTTAACACTTCTTGAGATCAGATCTCGTCTTGATTCAAAGTTTAAAGAAGCTAATCAAAAGGGTCCTTTATGGGATGAAGTTTCTAGGTATTTTCTGTATATTACCCTAGCTAATATCTTTATTTAACTACTACTACTTTCTTTTTCTCGTTTCAATTTTTGGGTTCTTCTTTTCTTTTATTTAGTTACTAACTGTTGCTTCACTCTTCCATTGAGGAACAATATTCTTACAAAATCACTTTTTAGTTTTTTTGAAGCTTTTCTCACTTCATGTTGACTGTGTATAATGATAATAATAGCTGAGGAAGTTCGAGTTTTTATTTAAAAAATATAAAAAAAGGCTTGTCATTTTTGTTTTTCTTTTGCTGGTGTTGCCTGAGAAACCTTTTTGGAGAAAATTTCGTTTCACAGGTTTTGACTAAGAAAATGACTGCTCATGATCAGTAACAAAAGACTCAGGTGTTATTATTATTATTATTATTGTTATTTTTATATTTCTTCACTTCATTTTGTAGTTTTTTGTTGAATTCAAATGGGTTATTGTAGAAGGGTTCAGTCCTGACTTGTTTTTCAATTTGAAAATCTGTACCCTTCTTTCTGGTGCAAGTTTCCTAAAAAATGGCTGACCTTTTAGATACTTATTAGCTGCCCATCTACTAATAGTAATAGGAACCTTGTCTCACCCACTTTTTATCTTTGTTTAGCAAATTGAATAGTTACATATATGCTAAATTGGGCCAACTAAAACTAACTCACTAACAAAACATATGAATATTTAGCATTTGCTCACCGCATTATCACATGAACTTCATTGGGTACTTCACATTCCGATCTAGCTAGGGTTTGTTGATCTTTTTTAAAAAATTGTTTTCACTTTTTATTTTTTTTATGTAGGATAATGTGCGAGGAGCATGGATATCAAAGGAGTGGAAAGAAATGCAGAGAAAAATTCGAAAATTTGTACAAATATTACAAGAAGACTAAAGAAGGTAAAGCAGGAAGACAAGATGGTAAGCACTATAGATTCTTTAGACAACTTGAAGCTCTTTATGGAGAAACAAGCAATTCTGCTTCAATTCCTGAAACTCATTTTGTTAATAATAACACTAATCTTCCATTTCACACCACTTGTACTACTCAAACTAATATTCAGGAAGCCAACTTTCACTCTCAAAATAAGCTTTGTGATAGTCTTAGTCTCTCAAATTCCACTGAATTCGACACTTGTTCTTCTGATGAGGATAATAATTTAAGCACAGCTACATTGATGGAGAATGATTCAATTGAAAAGAGAAGAAAGAGAAGAGATGGGAAGAGTTGGAAGGCAAAGATTAAAGAATTTATTGATTCGCAAATGAGAAAGTTAATTGATAGGCAAGAAGCTTGGTTAGAGAAATTGACACAGACCCTAGAACAAAAAGAACAAGAAAGAATTGCTAGAGAAGAAGAATGGAGACAACAAGAAGCTGCAAGAATAGATAGAGAGCACAAATTTTGGGCTAAAGAGCGAGCATGGATCGAAGCTCGGGATGCTGCTTTGATGGATACTTTGAGAAAATTAACAGGAAAAGAAATTCAAAATCAAAGTGAAAAATGCCAAAGTGGAAATGAAAAATGTGATAATTGGACTGATGAAGAAGTGACAAGACTAATGCATTTGAAAAATAGCATTGAGTCAAGGTTTGCTCAAAATGAGGAAGAAGAAGGAGAAGAAGAAGAAGAAGAAGAGGAAAAAGAAGAAGAAGAAGAAGAAGAAGCACTATGGGAAGAAATAGCAGCAAAGATGGTTTCTATGGGATACCATAGAAGTGCAATAATGTGCAAAGAGAAATGGGAAAGTAGCGTCAGTAATTATTCAAGAAAAGTTGCAAAGAAGAGAAAGGAGAATAATAATTCGAGAAATAGTTGTTACTATCCAAGAAATGATCAGTCAATGTATAATGCTGGAGCATCAAGTTATATTGATCAGATTAATGAACAAGAAAATCAAGAAACTGCAAATTCTAACGCAGCAGTAGTGAATGATAGCTGCTTTAGGTTCTTGATGAGTGATGGGACAGAGAATTTGTGGATGAATTATGGACTGAACGTTAATAAAGGAGATCATCATCATCATCATCATCATCATCATCATCAAAGCCAGCAAGACTGAGCTATCATAATTAATTAGTTAATTAATTAAACAAATACTGACAGTTTGTTCAGTTGGTCTACTAAGCAGGAGGAAGAAGAGGATCCACGAAGATGATTATGATGTGGAGACGAGAAATTTGACTTGTTAAACTGGGTACAAGAATTGACACAGGATGGGCCCTCATTGCAGTCTGTAAGCCAAGGATTAGACAGAGAGAGAACTGACTTGGGATTTTTATATTATTGGTATTGGAGTATTTCATTTAATGGCTTTTGTCCATTATATAGTATTATATTATTATTATTATTATTATTATTATATATTTTGGAGGTTTAAGATAAAAAATTGCATTGTTGTGCTAGTTCACGATTTGCTTCTTATATGGAATGATCAATTCCTTATTTATTTTTATTGATATATTTTCAGGGTAATTCCATTTAAATTTCTATTTAAACCATGTTTTATCGGAGTGAAATTATTTAGATTTTCCTTTTCAAGGTAAAAGCTTCTCAAGAAAGGCAGGTGGTCTAAAATCTGAATACAAGTTCCTTTCTTGAAGGCTTCCTGAGAGGTGTTGTGTAGGCGTGTGCATGGTACAAGTAGCAGGTACCATTAAGAAACACTCTTTTATGTCTGCATATATACATAAAACAAGTACTTAGCTATGGCCAAGAAAAATGTCGTTTTGCAAAGCATATATAGTTGTTTGGTACAATCAAGATGCTGGTGAAAGCCGTTCAGCAAACTAATGTTTAATAATGAAAAAATGCATCCTACAAATTGAGTTTTAAAAACTCTCTGACGTCAATAATCCTCATTAGGGTTATTTTAAAAAATAGAGTTATACAGAGAGAGAGAGAGAGAGAGAGAGAGAGAGAGAGAGGATTTTCTTGAATGCTTCCCCTTGACTTGTCCTCTCAATTCTTACATCCTTGTTCAGGCTAAGATATTTTATTTTCTTTTTCCTATTTAATGGAACTAAAAGGAATATTCGTATTAAAACATTAAGCTCCTGTAATGCAAGTAATTGGATCATTAATGCTCGAATATTGTTTGTAAAGATTGTTTTTCCAAAATTAATGAGGTGGTAGTGACATATTAACTTTTTACTATTTTCCATCAGAAATAATTAAAAGGTGAACTCTTAAACTTTGCATAATTAATGAAATAATTGTATCTTTATATGATTTTGTATGTGTATGCAAACTTCAATCTTTTTATATTTCTTTAAGGTCAAATGGGTTCATTAATATTGTATCGATATATATATAACCAGATGTTATGAAAATTTAAAGAAATATTAGATTTGAATTTGACAACTCCAAACTATTTTTTATGGACATAAAAACCTTAATTAATTGTACCACTAAAGTGTTGTTCTTTTTTATTCATTCAGAGAAATGGAACTCTGGACTTTTACTGAGATTGTCAAATTGATAATATCTATCATGAAGGAATTTTTGTGCGGATTTCTTTGCTAAGCTTGCTGATGGTTCTCGTACTGGAATTGGTTACCCTTCAGTTGAGGCATAACAGCAATGGAGTTTCTCATCAATTTCTTTGCTTGTAGTCTCCTGGAATCTTGCTTCTCCCCTTTGGGAAAAAGGAAAGTATTAGCTGCATAACAGAGAATCAGTTTTCTTCTAAGACCCATTTGCTGGTTGCTCTACATATTTAAATAGATAACAGATGATTAATTTGTCTAATAAATTCATAATTCAACTTTGAAGAATCCTATATTTATAGCTTGAAGTAGTTTAATGATATATTAACTGATGGAAATTATAAAATGAAAGAAAAATAACAATATTATCTTTGAATTTCCCATTGAGGCAAACTTTCTGAGTTACATTACAAAAAATAAAGAGAAAAAGAAAGAAAGAGAGACAGAGAGATGTCCCAAACAAAACCTCACGAGAAACCTTTGTTCTTGCGTCTTGGATAACAAACACGATGGTACTATATACAAACACACAAAGACAGTCTATTTACATGAACCGCAACACAAGCAAATGAACGTGCTATTGTGCCATATGAAAGTCACTGATGATTTTCTTTTATTTATTTATTTTTTTTAAGGAAAAGAACTTTTGATCCGTACGAATAAGGAAAGAGTAAAGAAGCTTCCCGTCAGGAGAAGCCAAAGAAAAGGGGAGACAATATTACAGTTACTATCTATCACCAGCAACAGCAAAAGTGTTAGTATCATTTAATTTTATTTTGTTTCTCGATTACTTTTCTTTTTCTTGTTTCTTGAAGCCAGCTGCTTGCTTGTCTGAATGCCTATAGACAGTGTTAGTCATTTTGGCAGGCAATTGGACGAAAGGAAAGGATATTTCTTGACAATTATGGGAATTTCTTTTATTTAAAAAAAAAAAAAAAGAAGAAGAAGAGGCAAAACCCGGCTTTTAGTTTATGGTGATGGCAGTGGTGGTGGAGATGAAAGAGAAGACTGGTGGTGGTGGGCTGTCCAGTGCCATTTCAACTTGATATGACAAGTTACTGAGCTTTGAGGGTCTTTTTTTTTTTTTTTTTGTCAAAAAAGTAAAAAATGAAAAAGAATAGAAAAATTGATTCGCCAATTTCCATGTGCTGTTGCTTCTAAACTGGCTAAAATTAGAAAGTCCAGCTTTGTATCCTTCGTCAACTATTTTTAACCTAGAAATGGCTTATGGAAACATCAATTGCGTAACCTTTTAACAGATTCGATGCATCGTCTTTTTTGCGGTTCAGATTCATCTTCAGTTCTTGTGTATTTTCCGTATGTATATTCTTATGTTTTGGAAGATGTGATTGTATTTGTTGCCGAGTCTAAGCTATAAAAATCTCCCACCTTTGCGACCTGCTCCAGTATTATTCTGTTAACAGATAATAATAAAATATATTTAATAAAATAATTAGATCTTTTTAAAATAATTTTAATTAATAAATAAATTAGAATTCTGAATCATACAAATTATTCGGACTCCACTATATATGTTCTAAATCCATCCCAAAGAGAAGCTTATTTTCACAATTTTCTCTACTTCAAATTCGGAGATATCAACAACTGATACGGTAAGCATAGAAAACACCTTCAATCTTTTCAACCCCAGATAACCCCATAATCTTTTCTTCAACCCCCTTATGGCCGCCAATCCCAGGGAAAACCCTAACATTGAAGGCCAAGGCAACGCCCATGGCAAAGCTAGCCAACAGTTCACCTTCACCCTTCCCTCTGCTATTGATCCCCAAGTGATAGCAGCATTTACCTAGGCTTATTCTCAATTCACTACAGTATTAAAAGGCCTACTGGAGAGGTACTCACCCTACCTTCTAAACCTACAAATGCTCCCCACGAAAAAGAAACAATCTATTCACCTCCCCCTAAACACCCAAGCCATTCAATATTTGACAGATACCAAGAAGCAAAATCAAAATCAGATCTCAAAGGAATCAACACCCGTAATCAGGAGATCAGTCACACTCAAATATTGGACAAAGCGAATCTCAAGGATGTGGTCAAAGAGCTGATTCGGGAATGTAAGGAGTTAAAGGAGAATGGAGACTATGGTCTTCAACAAGATTTGTCGTTATCACCTAACATCCTAGCTACAGCTTTCCTCCAAAATTCAAACTTACCACCTTTCAAACTTATGATGATTGCATTGATCTAAGGAGTCACTCAGCAACCTTCCGAACCATAATGTATTTGCAGACTAACTCAGAAGACTTAATGTGTAAAGTCTTTCCAATCACTCTCAAAGAGGCAGCATAGGAGTGGTACCAAATGCTTAAAATGAGATCCATCCACTCTTTTTTATAGCTAGCCACAGCATTCCGAACTCGTTTCATAACTTGTATTTCATCAAAGAAAATCTCCTTCGACCTAATAGATTTGAAGAGAGAAGAAGGAGAAGTTTTGCGATAATATGTGTCTAGATTCTAAAAGATGGCGATGCAGGTAGAAAATATGAATGATGAAGTAGCTGTCAGCGCGATCGCTAAAAACTACCCCCTCAACATTCATTGAGCTCATGGCATGAGCTCATAAGTATATTAAACTAGATGAAGCTTATGAGATTCAACAATGTAAATCAGCCAAGGACGAAAGGCACAGACTCCAAAGACACTCGCCCTTAGCGAGAAGGTAATCACCCTAAAAAAGATCGCCCATTCAACCTTTGCATACTAGATATTCTGTTCAAACTTCATACACAAGAGATAACGAACCCTCGAGAGACAAAGGGTTCACCTTGGTGAATAGATCCCATTCAGAGATCTTATCATGTTTCAGAGAGCAAGGTGACTGAATGTAGTGCTTTTATCCTAAGAAGATGAAAAAAAGTTTCGCAAGCCATTAGGATAAAAGCAAATATTATGGGTTCCATAGAGATCTGGGCCATGAAATTGATGGTTAATGGTAGTTAAAAAGGGAAGTAGAATGCCTTGTGCAAAGGGGCAAACTAAAATAATTTATGGGGGAAGATTGGTGAGAAGGGGAGCAGAGAAACAAATCAAGCAAAGATGGTCACACATTAGGAACTATCCACACTATATTTGGTGGCTCGTCAGGCGACGATAGTAATTCAATAAGGAAGAGGAGATATATTCCATCATATCTCAATAAAAATCGAACCCTAGACCACCAATATCATTCTCAAAAGCACATGGCGAGCACATTCATGCACTGTATAATGATGCTTTAGTAATTGAGGGAATCTTAGAGCACTTTCTGGTGAAAAGAAAGTAGATGAAGGTAGTGCGATCAATTTGATGACCATGAGTGTGTTCAAAGCTCTAAAACTAGATCAGGTAAGGCTCAAACTAGTTCGGACTCCACTTGCTAGGCTGGTAGGAAAACCTGTACAAGTAGCTGAGTCCATAGACATGGCTATGGAGCTCAAGACTAAGGATTCATCAAAAGGATTAAAATTGGAATTCATGGTGGCAGACATCCAATTCCCTTATAATGTTATACTGGGCAGGCCATCCCTCTATGAGCTAGGGGCTGCAACATGCATCGGATACCTAATTATGAAGTTTTACTTTGATAAGGAGAGGTCATGGCTGTGAAAGGAGACCAGAGGGCAACCAAGAAGCATATGTAATAGCTCTGAAAGGTTTACCTCTCGCTTTGTCGATCATGTGGATGCCAGAGGGAGAACCATTTACTCAGCCCACTAAGCATCCTCCCTTTGATATTCCTAAACATAAAAAAGACTTGGGTCCTGCAACAGTGAGTGAGCTACTCACATTGGAAGTAGAAAAAGGGAAACACTTCATTAGGAGCTGATTTGTCGAGTGAAGTGCAAGAAAGCATGAAAGTAGTTTTGAAAGATCATATCCACAGCTTCACCTGGACTGCTGAAGACATAGTTGGCATTAGCCCTAATGTCGTATCCCATAAACTCAGCATCGACCCGAGCTCTAAGCAAGTTAAACAGAAGAAGTGAAATCATGGCTCTGAGAGATAACAGGCCATAGCTATAGAGGTTGACAAGCTTTTAAAGGCTGGCTTCATAAGGGAGGTAAACTACCAGAATGGCTACTGAACATTGTCTTAGTACCAAAGTCCAATGGAAAGTGAAGGTTCTGTGTTGATTTTACTGCTCTAAACAAAGCTTGCCCGAAAGACCCTTACCGTCTACCTAATATCGATCAACTGGTTGACTTAACAGCTTCACATGAGGTGTATAGTTTTGTAGATGTAGCAGTTGGGTATCACCAGATATAGATGAATGAATTGGATGAAGAGAAAACTAGCTTTGCCATCGATCGAGGCATCTATTGTTATCAAGTTATGCCTTTTGGATTAAAAAACATAGGGGCAACATATCAAAGGCTAGTTAACAGCATGTTTAAGGATCAGATCGGACGAATTGTAGAGGTCTATGCAGATGACATGATAATAAAGAGTGTTTTAGTTATTGACCATCCCAAGGATTTGTAAAAAGTATTCAAAATCCTAAACAAGTTCAACATGAAGCTCAATATAGAAAAATGTACTTTCAGAGCAAAAGCTAGGAAGTTTCTAGACTTTATGATATCATAAAGAGGGATAGAGGTGAATCTTGAGAAGATTAAGACAATTTTGGAGATGCAAGCACCCATAAGCATCGATAAGGTACAATAGCTGAATGGTCGAATAACCACCCTAGGACGATTCATCTCCTGCTCAACTAAAAGATACATGCCATTTATCAAACCTTGAAACAGTTGAAAGGTTTTAGGTGGATGACAAGTGTTAGCTCACCTTCGAACAAATTAAAGACTTTTATCCTGCGCCTCACTCCTGAGCAAACCCAAGAAGGATGAGCTCATATACCTATATCTTGCTGCCACTGAAAGCTCCACCCCCTCTATTTTACTTAGAGAAGAAGGAGGTGAATAATATCATGTCTACTATAAGTAATAGCGCCATTACTTCTAGTCCCAAACTATATCGTTCGAACTAACCACCCTTTGAAGAAAGTCTTACACCAAGAATAAACTTCAGGAAGGTTAGTAGAGTGGTCAATCAGATTGGGTGAATTCAACATCAGATGAAGGCATAAGTACTTGCTAACTTTGTGGCTGAATTTTCTAGCAAAGTCGAGACAGACGATCCATAGGCCAAACTACCGAACTTCAATTGTGACATCTGGGAACTTCACATAGATGGAGCTCTAGGAAACTTGGGGGCAGCAGTAGGGGTAATCCTACATGGACCAGGGAGGATAAAAGTACAATATGTAGTAAGCCTGGCCTTCTCCACCACGAATAATGGGGCAGAATATGAAGGCTTGATAATAGGGCTTAAGTTGGCACTTAAGGTACAAGCTCCAATTCTCCATATCTTCCTAAACTCACGGCTTATTATAAGTCAAATTACAAGATTGTTTACTACCAAGAAGTCAAACCTGTTCAGATATCATACCCTAGCTTTATCTCTCCTACATAAGTTGAAAGGAGGATGTACTTGGAAGATGATTCAAGTAGAAAGGGCAAACAACAAAGAAGTTGATGCCATAGCCAAGGTTGCCTCATAAGGAGAAGGGTTGCCAACAGGGGTCATGGTCAAACACCAAGCTTGCTCAAGCTTTAAGAGAATAGAGACCTTGGTGACTTAATAGCACGGCTTAAGTTGGCGCTTAAGGTACGAGCTCCAATTCTCCATATCTTCCTAAACTCACAACTTATTATAAGTTAAATTACAAGATCGTTTACTACTAAGAAGTGAAACTTGGTCAAACATCACACCCTAGTTGTATCTCTCCTACATAAGTTGAAAGAAGGAGGATGTACTTGAAGATGATTCAAGTAGAAAGGGAAAACAACAAAGAAGTTGATGCTATAGCCAAAGCTACCTCATGAGGAGAAGGGTTGCTAAAAGGGGTCATGGTCAAACACCAAGCTTGCTCGAGCTTTAAGAGAATAGAGACCTTGGTGACTTAGGCTGAGAGTAGTTAGATGAACCCAATCATTGACTTTTTACAAAATGATGTTTGGCCAAGTGACAAGCACAAAGCAATAAAGTTGTGTAGGAAAGCAGCGAACTATGCATTGGATAACGGGGAACTATACAAAAGGACCAAATCACATTCTTAAGCAAAATGTGTAACCAAAGAAGGTGACAATTACATTATAAGAGAAATTCATGAAGGGGTTTGCGAAGCACATAAAGGCTCAGATAACATCCTTAGAAAAATCTTACGGTCAACATATTATTAGACCACGATGAAGAAGGACATTTGCCTCTACGTTCAACACTGTAGAACATGCCAGAACTATGACCAAATCCCTAGAAAACCTTCTGCAGGCTACAACCTTTGGCCTCATCTTGGCCTTATGCCCAGTAGGGGATAGATATCCTAGGGCCTTTTCCCACAACCACAACACATAGAAAGTTTTTAGTGGTTATAATTGATCATTTCTCCGAGTGCATAGAAGTCGAAGCTCTTAGTACTATTACCCCAACTCGGATTATCAACTTTTAAAAAAATAATGCAATATTCAGGTATAACGTGCCTCATAAATAGTCATTGATAATGGGAAACAATTTGATTCAGGAGCCTTTAAATCTTTTTACAAAGAATGGCACATCAACCTACACTTCACATCAGTAGCCCATCCACAGACAAATGGCCTCACTGGAGTCACTAATAGAACCATCCTATAGGAATTGAAGAGGTTAGATGGAGAAAAACTTAACTGAGCAGATGAGCTGAATAGTGTATTATGGGCTTACAAAACAACACCTCAACGAGCAACAGGGCAGACATCATTCTCTATGGTGTATGGAATGAAAGTTGTGATACCAGTAGGGATAGGTCTACCGAGCAAGTGAACAAGAGAATAGGATGAACTCGAAAGGAATGAAAGCTTAAAAATTAGTCTAGACTTGGCGGAAGAACTTAGAGAAGACGATGTGGTTCAAGCCGAAGCATACAAACAATGGATAACAAGGTACTTCAATAAACAAGTCAAGGCTAAGCAATTTAGATAAGGTGACAAGGTCCGATGAAAGACAAAAATCACTAAAAGCTTAACAAGTATAGGAAAGTTAGGATAAATTGGAAAGATCCTTATAAAGTATTGAAGCAGCTAGGTTCAAGCATGTATAAGCTATGAAAGATTGAAGTAGCCGAACTACCTAAAACTTGGAACGCTGAAAACCTCCAAAAAGCATATTGTATCCCTTCGTTTCATGATGTGTAAAAATTTTCTTTTATTTGAATAAATAATATGATGAGACCTCAACTTTTTTTCACTTAATGTATCATGCCCTCCAAAGATAAAAAGGCGACATGATGCATTAAGTTTTCCTGAAGGATCTTACTTAAAAATTATTTTCTCCTATACAGCTCCAAAGTTCGCCCATCGGCCTAAGCGATCCAGTTTTCTCCATTTTATATCGGACAGTTCGCCCAGCGGCCTAAGTGGCCCAGTTTTATCCATCCTAAACTGGACAATTTGATAACCCCCTAACCAGCACAATTCTCTCCATCCACAATCTGATAGTTCACCAGTGCCCTAAACGGCTCAATTTTCTCCATCTAAAATTGGACAGTTCGCTAGCAGCCTAAGCAACCCAATTTTTTTTTTGTCCGAAATCAGACAATTCCCTAGGCGATCTAAGTAGCCCAGTTCATTCCATCCACAATTGAAACTTAATCAACTCCATAACAAGCTAGATAACTCATCTAAATCTAATAAGGTTTGCAAATTGAGATGCATAACATTCGCCATTTAGCCTAAATCATCCCAGTTAATAAATTATTTGTCAAGCAAAAGTTCTAATGCATATATTTGATACACTTAGATCACCTAACTAATTTATTATCTCACTTGTTAATTTATTTGTTAAGCAAAAGTTCTAATGCATATATTATATACACTTAGATCACCCAACTGATTTAAGTTAGCCTAATTCAATCGCCCAATAACTTAAGTAAAATATTGTTCGAAAAGAAAACAACAAACTAGCAAATAAAAAAACTAAGCAAAAATAAGGAAAGTTAGATACTCATAATAAATCATTCCTTTCCATTAAGTTAAAGGAATTTTCAATAAATTATTGTAATAAGTTATAAAAAAAAATCTATACAATTTCAAAACATCTCCCTCCGTTGAAGAGGGAGAGTTATCCCCAGAAGAGCTCGGCTGAGCAACTTCACTTGAACCTCCCTTTCCTTTGCCATCACCGTCTTTATCCCCTTCATCATCAGCTTCCTCTAGGTAAACATCGTTCACCCAGTCCCAGTCAGCATCCAACTACCTTTCCTTAAGTTCGGCCAGTATGTTTGATCGAAGACTTAGGTAAGCCTTTGCCAAATCTTCTTCCTGGAACTCATCTTGTTCTTTAAATACCCGAACCTCTTCCTCCATCTCTCGCACTCGCTTCTCCAACTCTCTTACCTGGACCTCCATCTCATTATTATTATTTAGGAGGTCCTAGTTCTCCTCTTTCAATTTTTCTATCTTAGCATCCCGAGCTGCGAGCTTGGCTTTATGGCGATCCTCCTACTCCTGCATAGACTTCCCAACATCCTTCAAAGCAATCTCCATCTCGTTCTTCTTAACATCCATTTAAGTGAAGGCATTTTTTACCCTTATCAGTCGAGCATACTAGAGAGTGTTGGCTTTTATTACTTGGAACAAACAATGGTTTAGGAAGTCTATCGTCTCTCGGTCATCCATATGCTCAAAGTACCGAAAGTCAATAAGAAATAGGTAGGTGTGGGCCAACTCATTAATGGGGCCATCATCTTGAACATTGTAGTTCACCCCAAATCTAGATATAAAGTAAGATCGTAGGTCAACCGCTTTAGCACAAAGAAGAGGAGAAGGAACTAGAATTAAGTTTGGAGTTTAAATAGAAGTAAGCGCCTCCCTCACCTGCTTCCTAGAAGGCTCGACTAGCGGCTTTGAGTCGCAGGTTCGATAGATAGCTCGACATTTGTTTGCACAATTGCAAGCTCTCTTGGAGGCAACTCTCTGGGACATTCAGCAAATGCCTTCTTTTTTATGGCATTGGTGATCTTGTTCAATTTGGAGCTCTTACTCTTTTTGGGAGCCACGTTTGCACAAAAATAAAAAAGAAAAATTAAAAGATGTTAGTTTTAACAACCTTAAACAAACTACCTAAAGAACAGACAATACCATAATCGAAAGGGTTAGGTCTGATGGGTCCGCTAAGTAAACGAATAAGATAGCCCTCAGCTATCACCTTCTTCAAGTGAACACAACTGAGCCCCCTAACCTTTATAAAATTAGCCACACCTAAGTAATAAGGAGTGGGTGGTCCATAGAGGAAACTATGAGGATTTGTAGACTAGCTGTTCAGAATGTCGAACCCCCTAGAGAATTTCACAATGAATTACTTAGATTTCTATTTTCTTAAGGAGGAAATCTTGGACTTGTTTAAAAAAATATTACAGTTTTTCTTTGCTTGAAGGTAACTGTGATCCTTGTTAGGGCAAATAAAATAGAGAAATGATACATATCCCTAACCAAGCTGGAAATTAGATTATTTCCATCTACCTGAGCCAACACAATTACGCCACAAAAGAGACTCAAGCCATTAGGATGTGTTAATATATAATAATAAAATATATATGTAAAGGAATAATTAAATCTCTAAAATAAACTCCAACTAGGACTTTGAATCCTTCTTTGATATGGATCACTCAAAATTGTACTATAAAAACTCCGGATTCGCCCCAAAGGCGAGCTAAGGACACAATTTACCTATCTCAAATTTTGCGAGATTAACAGGATGTAACTGGCTTACAGTGATTCGATAGCCATTAAAAAAAGACTTTAGGGGTTCGAAACGAGGAAGCCAAACTCCATATTGGAAGCTCTCCTCATACATCATCATCGAATCCTCATCCAAAGGGGAGTTCACCAGCATGTCTTCAGAAGGTCAGATCAATTTTTATTTTGGTGAGATATTATAAGTATAGTATATGTCCAATAGTTCGCCCTCATCAATGTCAGAAGGAACATCGAAAATACGAACATTTTTTTTCTCCCTTTAACCTCGCCCACTTCAACTAATAAATAAACTAATATTCTAAATCCTTATCTGATACGGATTATTCGAATTTCACTATATATGCTCTAAATCCACTCTAAAGGGGGGCTAATTTTCACAATTTTCTCTACCTCAAATTTTGAGAGATCAACACACTTTAAATTCAACTTCATCCTCAGACACCTTGACTTAGTAACTTAGATATATTGTCACCCCAATTAAAATATCAACTAAGATTTTATAATTTTTTAATATTAAAGTGGGTTCCACCTAAACCACTTGGGTTAATTTAACCCAAGCTCAAAACTCATTATTGTAATTAAACTCAACCCATCCAAAAACATCCAAACACACCATTTTTATTTAACCCTAACATCTCATTCTGTATTCTCCGACATCCATTGATCTCTTCTCTCATTGCTCTCTTGTTCCTTCTTTTTTCTGTTTGCCATAGATTCAAATAGAAAATACCGGACATCAAGGATTCAAACACAACCTCATAGATTATACACAGTCATACCCAGCAAAATTACAAAACAAACATAATTAGTTCTTTCTTCATCATCTCTATTAACATATTTTTGTAATATATGTAAGTTTAATAGAATAATAGCTCAACCTGAAATATCAATAGCCTTGACATCAGGTTTCTTGATTTCCTCCTTACGAACAGTCACAGTAAGAAACTCCATCTTCCATTGAAGCCTTTATTTGATCCATCTTTGCATTCTCCAACAGCCTAAATCTCCTTACGAACTTCCCATTGTTATGCTTCATGCGATGCCAAGTGTCATTCTTGTCTTCTTTCTCCATATTCCTCTCTTCGTTGATTTGAAGAACCTAGTCATCTTCAATTTCAACCTTCATTTCCTCTTTCTTAAGCCTAGAAAGATTAGCCTTGAATAAATGAAATTCTGGTGTATCTTTCCAGTTTATTCAAGCATTTACAAAAGTAGAATTTTCACGAGAGACGATTAAAGAAGATGAAGTGAAAGGAAAGTCTTGAATGGATCCCAAACATCAAAAGTAGAGAAAGGATCGAAAATGCTACTTCATAAGTTACCAAAGAAACTTGAAATCAAAGCCATTTCCTATTTGTTTATAGCTAAAAAAAGATTCGATAAATTGGTGAGAAAGTAATTGAGAATTGAACTGCTGTTATTGTCGATGGTTGGATTGGGAATTATGGGTTTGATTAGGAGTAGAAGAGCAATTCTAGTAGTTTCCCTGGAAATCTAATTAGACTTTCATTAACAAATTGTATATAGAAAAATCTCGAACCGTCAATGCTTCATAAGGATTTGGGGGCTTTTTCTCGCATGTTCTCGAACTTGTGTTATTGCTCTTAAAGAAACAATTTTATTAATCAATATTAATTTTTATTTACCTAAAACCCTAAAGTTGAATATTTAAAATAATCTTACTTACCAATCTTTCTTCTTTTTCACCATCTACAATAATGAAATCGAAGCAAGATGAACAATCACTTTCCACCAACAATGCAAGTGAGTGGGATTAGAAAAGGTTAGGGATTAGAAATGTCAATGAAGGAGAAATGGAGAATGTGCAATAAAGAAGAGAACAGGAAATTAGAAAATCGAGGTCTTTATTTTTTGGGATGTTAGGTTTAAATAAAAACGGTGTATTTTGAGATTTCTGGGTGGGTTTGGTTTAATTAAAACGGTGAGTTTTAAGCTTTAAATTAACCCAAGTGGTTTATGTAGGACCTACTTTAATATAAAAAATTAAAAAACCTCAGCTGATTTTTTAATTGGGTTGACAATATATCTAAGTTACTGAGTCAGGGTGCCCAGGGGATGAAGGTGGGTTTAGAATGATATTGTAACAAGTCGCAAAGGTGGAATTACTTTTGTAGCTTAGGTCTTTGCTGCCTACTTATCAATTTATTACTGTTCAATATTCAATTTACATCCAACTCAAATTTATTTATAAGATCAAATATTCTGCAAATCGTATTGAGAAATATGGACTTGAATGTGGATGCACTAATGAAAAAAATTATGTTTTCAAACATAACCAAAATCTTCTATTACTACACACACAAAGATATAACAATAAATATAAGTTTGAATTTTCTCCATCAATACTAAAAAAAGAAAGAGAAAAATATGCTATTACCTCAACTGGTAAGCAAGTTGTGTAAATAACTAGAAGGTCGCTGGCTACCATTTTTTATTTTTACTTTTTATTTTTATAGAATGGGCTATTTAAAATAATTATCTCATTAATTGGTCATTTGGTTACTAACTTGTTAATGGGCAGCCAATTTGCAGTGTATGCAAATGAAACTGGCCTTATAAAATTGTTGGCTCAAGATCAATTTTATCTCAAGATTTTGATGATTATGCAAACCAAATAAGTTTATATGTTATTATTATGCTAAAGTTATTTTATACAAAAATTATTATTTGAGAATTATTAAAGAAAATATTTCATACTTCCAAGACTTTTATTTGAAGACCATGGAGTTTATTGAAAAATTATTTTGGTTAGTATTATATTGAGTCTTAAAAAATTAATGAAAGATAGAGAGTAAATAATATTATAAGCACAAATCTATTTTGTCTCTCTCAAAAATTATTTTTAAATGTTTTTGTGTAAAGAAATATTAAGAGGAAATTATCCAAAATCATTGCTCTTCACGTTTTTCCACTTAATATATTTTTGGAGTAAAACTTTTGGTGGCTATTAAATGAGTTTCTGCAAAATTGTCCTATTTCTGATATGGCTCTCTGTTATTGTTGTAAAAGTGACACAATTTGTTAAACTAAACCTTTCATCTTCAAGCCTTGCGTGAGTATATTAAAAACATACTGATAGATTTTTAAATACACTTCATGCACTCTCTTTAAGCTCACTATGTCAAAATGTTTCATTGCTTTATTTCCAACATAAATTATAATGGGATTATCATTTTCTTATAAATTCTCTCCTCTTTCTCAAAAGCTAATGTTGGAAAAGAGTAAAAGAGCCATTATTCATATTTAAAATCTCTCTAATCTCTCTCTCTTCAATCCGCTTCATTTCTTTTCATCTTTATTCTTTAAGAGATATTTTACAAGTGAAAAAAATCTAGTATCAACATTTCTAAAGAACAGTTCTGTGTTTTACTTTCAGTTTTTAAATCTATTTTATGTTTTTCCTATGCTTATAATAGCATTTCTCTCTATCCATATAGATTGTTGTAATCTGTTGTTGATTAGAGAACTTTAAATGAAATACATTTATGTAATAGCTTAATTGAGAAGCTATGGTGAAAAAGGCTATCAAGCAACCTTCTCCTTGTGTGAGATGCTAATGTCTTGATTTGAGTTTTTCGTTCTTTGCAAAATAAGAAGAGTAGAAATTAGCTAGAACCTATATAATCTAGTTGGTTAAGGTTAGATTTAGGTGTTAAATCTATTTTCTTGTAACTGCTGGTTTGTCTCTTACCTTTAAAAAAAGATAACATAGTGAAGGATATCAAGATGTGTCTTGCGGAGTGAGTATAGGCGAGTTAGTGCCAAACCACTATAAATCTTTGTGTTTATCTTCTTTTTTTCTGAAGTTATGCTTGATTATATTCTGTTTGCGCAACTGTTAATATTTTCATAAATGCAAATTTGTTTAAGGTTCTATTTTTAAACGTGAATAAGTTTTATCTTTATGAAATATTGAAACTCATGGATTTCTGTATTATGATTACACCAAGTTTTAATCTATCCTTTTATATTCAATATGATTCACAATCTGAATCATAATCAATTTTTTAATCTTGCATAAGCTTTGTGAAGTAGTTCTAAATGCAATAACCATTCTTCATAAAGTCTTTCCAATCTCACAATAGCTTTGTGAAGCAGTTCTAAATATAATAACTTTACTTCACAGAGATGTTCTAATCTAACAGAAGGATTGTGAATCAGTTCTACAAGCAATAACTATCTTTCATAAGTCGTTCTAATCTTGTAATAGCTTTGTGAGAAAGTTCTAAACTTAATAACTGACTCTCACAAATGTTTTCTAATTCCATTGCAACAGAATTCTAATTTAGTGTTTTTAAAAATTAAATTTTTAGAAAATTCAATTCACCACCCCTCTCTCCCCTATTGGGTTGTGCCATATATAAATAGGACCTATAAAAAGAACTTCACCGCACTAGGCTCTATGGTAAATTAAACTTACATTTGAGTGGCATAGAAGAAAGATAAGGGATTTGAAGTTGCAGAATTATTTAAAAACCAATGGCTTACTTAAATGATTTTTTTTTTTGTTATGATGGCTATCTTATTCTAGCCATTCAAAATAGGAGTACAATGCCAGGAACGAAGCTAGAATTTATAAAGGAGAGACAACCTATTATAAAAATTTGTTAAGAGAATATTATGAAAAAAAGAAAGAGGGCAAGTGTTAAAGGTGTCATAAAAATTTCTCCTGATAACTCCGTAAGTTAAAGTTTGAATTATAAATTTATAAAGAAAAATTAAAAAAAATAAAAAAATAATAGGAGCGAGGCAATTGCCCCTCTCCTCCACCATATAGCTTCGTGCCTAAGAATGCCAAGCTAAAAGCCCAAACTACCAAGCCTCGTTTACCCTTGAATTACATGTCGACATGCTAAAACTTATAGTAAATTTCATTACCAAATAATTTAAAATTTTTTAATTTTAAATGTTTTAGCTATTATGCCTATTATTTTTTACTTTAACACTTTATTTTATATAAATAGATTCAATCGAATTCAACATAAATAAATTCATGAAAACTCATTTGCTTTTATTTTCTAAAATATTTTTGAAATCGTAACTTCACAAAAAATAAATAATAATTACCAATTATATTTATGTTATGCTACATAATTTTTTTATATTTTTTATTAAAAAAATATTAATAAAATTATTGCATTTATTTAGTGATAAATATATATTTAACTTGAATCTTTCTCACTTCTTAATGGTAAAATACATGCTAAAAAATATTTTTTTTTTTAAAAAAAAGATGGAAAATATTAAAATAATAAATGATAAAAAAAATTTTCAAAAAATTGATAAAATAAATAAGTTAAGTAAGTAAAATATTTATTATAATTGTGATTTCAAGAAGTAATAAATTTTATTTTCATGTTCACCCTTATATATGGTCAATAATTATTTATTGTTTGGATATATTAAATTAAGGTTAATATAATCAATTTACTCATAATTTATTATAAATTAGACAAATTTAATGATTTTTTAAAGGAATGTAAAATTTCAAATGTGACAAAAGTTATGGAACGGAGGTTATATCAAGCAATTGCAAGAAAAAAACATAAGAAAATTACTACATTTGTTCTATAATATTTCTCACATTTAAAGTTTCACATATCTTAAGAAAATCATTAAAATGTCTATGTTACAATAAATTATCAAATAAATTGGTTATATTATCTTTAATTTAATATTAATTCTCTAAGAAAACCATTAAATTGTTATTAGTCATATATAAAGAGTAAATATTAAAAAAAATATTTATTACTCATTGAAATCACACAAATAACAAGTATTTTGAAATAAGCTTTTTTTTTTTTTTTTTCAAATGGTATAAGTATTATGGAATAGAGATAGTAATTATTTAGTTTATCTATCTTGTAGGTTTTGCTCTCTTCACTCACGATGCAAAAACTATTTAGTCACACAAGAACATTATTACATATGTATAAAGATTGATGATAGGAAAAGGAGACTGACGACTATGGCAGGTTTAGAGGATTTATTGCAGAGGCAGAGTATTTGAACTTTTCCTTTGCATCATTCTTCAATAATTTTGCATGAAATGGTATAGTGGCCTTTTAATTTAATCTGATAAATCTTTTTAAAAAATTACTTGTCATAGTCATGTTTATGAACCAAAGCAATGACAGTAAATATTTTTTAAAAAATATTTTAATTTTATCATTTTTTCCAGTGTACGGTAAAAAATACTATCATTTCAATAAAAAATTTTAAATATATTAACTTAGTCGATGAGTAGAGCCATAAAACGATCTAGGTAAAATTTTTCCATTTTTTTTATACTCTTTTCGATTCAGGAATTGATTTATTTAGACAAAAGCGGTTTAACAGATAATTAAAAAAAGCAATATTTTTCCTAATTTTCTGTTAACATTATGTTCACTGTACTCTTCTTCACTTTAAAAGTCAACTATGTAATCATGTTCTCTTTATTGTCAATTAATTCAAGAAGTGCTAAGTTTGTACTCTATTGAAAAAATTGCAAGCACATTCTTCATTTCAAAAAAGTTTAGGACATATTGCAAAGATTGGTGAATCAATTTGAAATGAAGAGTGTTTGAAATATGCACAATCCGCATGCTCTCACTTGAAGGGAATTATAAGAATCGCGCGCATGAAAAAGAATTACACACATAAAATAAATTTTTTATGCATTTTTTAATCAAAATGGAGAGAGAAATGGATAAAAGTATTGTTTTGGAAACCTAGTATATTCAGTTCATTTTCTGTATTTTGTTTGCATCATCTCAACATTTTCAAATTATTGCAATCAAGATAGCTAGATAAAGGGTAATATGGATTTTATATTTTAATTTTTAATAAATTTATCTAAATAAAAGGGAAAGCCCAACATTAAAAATTGTACAAATAGATAAATAAAATGGAGTACTAGTTTCTTTGTTCTCAATGTAACGAGAACTGTTTAAAAAACTTATTGGAAATTGTAGTAATTTTCTAGAAACGTTTTCTAAGGAAATTGAAAAACGACTTCTATTATGATGTGATGATTGTTGCTTGTTGCTCGTTGTTTGATAAAAGTTTACTACAAGCCATTTAAATTTAAACTGTCAGTCCCACCCAAAGTAAGATTAAAGTTATAATTAAGTAAAGCTAACTTATTAATTTATTACTAAGCTATCATCCATAAAAACTCAAAAAAATATTAAAATCAGAATATTATTAATATTCTTGCATAATAGTATTAGAAAAAAAAAAAGGAACTTTAAAAGCTACAAAAGATAATTTATTAAAGCTCATTGAAAATAAAAACTCTAAAACATATTAAAATCTAAATTATTAATATTATTGCATAATAACTGGAAAAAAATATTAAACAATAGAAAATGCACTTAAAACTAAAAAAGTTAGTTATATAATAATAATAATAATAATAATAATAATAATAATAATAATAATAATAAATTAAAAGGTTACTTAATATCATTCTAAGCATATGCAGAATTAATTACATAATAAGTAAAATTAGATTCAAATAAAAAATAGGGATATTGATAATTTTAATGTCTGAACTCTTTAATTTTTTATATTTGACTGTTTGACTGGAAAATATTACAATTGAGTGTCTAAAAAATTTAAATAATGCAATCAAGTGTCTCTACCCAACATCTGTCACCGGATTTCTGACTCTGCAAATGTGGCCTCATTTTAATGATGTGTCACACAATATGTAAAAAACATAAATACACGTCGAATTCACCTGTATTTATTTGCAAAGAATCTCAAAAATACCCTTACTTATTTTCCCCTAACATGCTGTTGAACCATTTTAGGATACTTTTTTCTTCTATTTTTGCAAACAAAAAATGCAAAAGAGGGTTCTACGGACTATCGCAAGTGTAGATGTGGATTAAGATGTCCTGTGAGAAGTTAATGGACTGAATGAAATCCTGGAAGGCATTTGGTGGCTTATTAGACTCAATTGGTAAGTATGGTATTTTGGTCTCCAAATTTGAAGCTTTCATGCATGGAAATTAAAAAAATCAGTTAATTTCATCTATCTCGCTTCCCTAAAGGCGGATTGTAACTGAGGATATGATTATTTTAATTGAATAGACCCAGTAATGGGAGATAGAGCATCAAGAATTATACCTGGCCTATTAAGAGGCAAGAATGATTTGGAGGAGAAATTGCAAAGAAATTGGAGATGGGAGAAGCTGCTTTGGTTGTTGGTGGTCATTACTTAGTATCATTTTCAAGCAATCTGACTTGTAATAACTTGTAGTAATGATCATGGAAGACATGATAGGTGTTATTTTGGTGTAGTGATGATTTTTTATGGTAAACAATCGTAATCGACATTAGGAATGGTGATGTTCAGTGTAGGATTTCAGTAAAGCCTTACTATGATTCTAAGAATTGTCTTTTGTAATGAATTGTGATGGAATGGAAAAGAGACAATTTATGAAATGGCTTATTTTGTAATTGTTATTCTTACACTTCTTACACCTGTTTGATAAAATGCCTGAAAGAATGTCCCTTGTTTTGTGTTTGCATTTGGAATGAAGCAACAATGTCTTGCACTTGTTTGATAAAATGCCTACAAGAATTTTCATATGTTTTGTGTTTGCATTTGAAATGAAAAGCAATAAAGTCTCAAAGGCCATTACATCTTGCACTATAACTGTTTGACAAAATGTCTAAAAGAAAAACATCACTTCCATACACATGTAATCATTCCATTTCAATTAACAAAATGCACGAAAGTATAAAAAATTGCACAAACTCCTCAATTAGATAGCTGAATTTGGACAAGAACAAAAATCATTCCATTTTATTTAAGAGAAAAAGTCATCCATTACATGAAACCTTCAATACTAATATTAGCATGATCGCACTAATACAAAAAAAAATACAACAGTACCAAGAATAACAGTAGTATTATTTGCTCTAAATTACAAAATAAATGTGCCACAAACATTTAATGTAGCAAGAATTAATTGTAAAAAAATAAAAATCTACTACAGATCACAGTCCACTTGCTTTATTGATGTTGGAGCTAACTCTTAGTTGGTAAGGTATGTTGTCATCCCTCAATTTCTGTTGTGCTTGAAACCTTAGTCTTCCTTCTCTTACTGGGAACTTATTGCTGATTATCGTTTCCTAATTTGGCGAGCTTTGCTGCATTTTTTGTCTTTCTCTTAGCAATGTTGACATTTTGCTTAGGCTATTCAGCAGCCTGCAAATTTCCATATGCAAAGGTCAAAAGGCAAACTAAAATCCAAAAGGAAAACACAATTTACTTAGTCAATAAGTAGTGACTAAACCTGCAAATGTGATCTTTAATATAATGATTCCTCATTTTATGGAATCCATCGACTTTATCTGTCATAAAGGAGGATTTAGACTCATTCCCTTCACGTCTTTTCCCTACAAGTTCTGTTGGGCCAAAAGATTTTTCCCCGACAGTACTAGGCTAAAATAATAACACACATCTCAAAATGCAAATAATCCAACAAAAAAAATATAACTTCAACATAATTTACTTACATTAATTGTAACATTTCCTGTGGTACGATTTTTGTAAACACTATATCCTATAAGTTTCTTCTTTCTTGATTGGTGTACTCTAGATTGAGAAAGCATTTAACCATTTATACTTGATTATGTCCTTTAACAAACCCTATTCAAGTTGTCATCATTTCTGCTTTGTGAGCCAATCTCAGTAACCTCTAACTCCTCATGTTCAGTTACTTCTTTACTACCCTTAGTCTGATATAAATATAGGTATCAAATGACATGCTAGTAAGAATCAAAATTTAATTATACTTAATAAACATAAAATTCGTACTTACAACTTTTTTTGTCTTGATTTACTTGTTCCTTCTGTGGTTGAATTGCTCTTCAGTTTTGGACGTGTTTTTCTATTATGTCCAGTTCGAAAACAAGTTTAGGATGTCATAACCCTTCCCCTTCTTAATAATTTATTTCCACTACTAATCTCTCTTTCTTCTTTTCTTTTATGCCTTAGAGGTCTTCTAGGCTTCCTTTCATTTAGTTAGGAGAGCGGACCTTCAATACCAATTTTTATCTAAAACTTTTCACCATTCATAGGTCCCATCATGAATGAGTAAGCTTCTAAGTGCTTAGCCATATTATACCAAAACTAATATAATCGTGTGGATTTCCACCAATGTCCATCAAAGCACAGATAGCATGTGGACATGGAATGCCTAACGATTCCCAACTCCTACATGGATATGTCTGTCTCTTCAAATGCACAACATATGTGTCATTCTTGTACTTAATCTTAAACTCTTTTTTTCTATTGGAAAGTAAGTGACACAATCTACTTTCTAAAGTGTTAATATGCAATTTTTTTCTTATTCTATTGCCATATTGACCTACCCACTTATTGACAACATCCTTATTTGTATGCAACCTAGGCATCATCAACTTTCTAATATCCTCTAACACTGAAATTATATTCTTACACCTAGGTTCTATGATTTTTCTATTAAAAGCCTCATTGAGATTATTATCTACTATGTCACATTTCACATCAGTTTTAAAATAAGCCTTGCACCAATGACTAGGGTGAGTATTCAAGATATTATAAAATCCTTGTAAAGACAGCTTCTTTAGCTCTTTCATGTTTCTCAAAGTCAGGCACTTTGTAGGATTTTACACATGCTTAAAATATTCTATGAAGTTCTAACCCTTTATGCTTCTTGCTCAAATTTGCATAGAGGTGTCCAGTACAACACCTTTGACAAGAAGGCTTTTGTTCCCTTATAGATTTCAAAAGTCCTTGCATTACAAACCCCATAGCATTTTATTATATCATATTAAAAGTCCGGGAAAATAAATACACAATATGTTTTGGTTAAAGAAGCTTATTTATACCTTTTGTTGATCAGATATGCACACCCATCCTTCTCCATCTCCAATGTCTAGGTCCTTCTTCAATAACTCAATAAAACAATTCCAATTTTGAGGTATTTTCAACCTTCACTATAATTCAACATATTGGGAACATTTGGTTGTTCTCATCCCTAACAACTGCAGCAAAAAGCTTACCATTTATCCTCCAATTTAGAAAACAACCATCTAATCTCCTACATCTAGCAAAAGCCCTTTCTCAAATTGGAAAAGGAAATATACAACCTATCAAGCACTGTCATATCATCAAGCATTGGTCTCTGCACATTTAACACAGTAATACTTAGTCGATTTGACCTTCTAATTTCTCCCAAATAGTCCCACAGTTTAGCATATTCACCATATGTATCACCATTAACCCGAGAAAGATACAAAAGTTTTGCTCTTCTTAACATTGTCAAGCTCACCATTACACTAATTTCTTCTTTTAATTGAACCTTAATTTCCATTAACTTCATTATCTCCACTCCTTTGCACTTGTGCAACACCTTTTTACAAGGCCATTTGGTTGTCACCCTTTTATATTTATAACATATTGCACAAGTGTGCTTATCTACCGAATTTTTTATTTGGATATCATTCACAGTTTTTCCTTTAATGCATAGACCAAAAAGGTATGATTTGCATTCACACAGCATGCCCTCTACTTCTCAAATGTATTTTTTACAAATTTAATCTCTCTAGATTCTTGAAATGCCTTTAAAGTAACAATCTCTTTGAACTGTTGCAGGCTGCTAAATAGCATACCAGGTGCAAACTTAAGTATATCAGAATCAGGATCTTAGGTTAGGAATTTACCTCTTCTCAATAAGCCTGTTTGTACCAATCTTCATCTACAGCTAAATCATAGGCAAAATCATTATAAATAAAATCATTACCAACATCTTCTTGACTTTGTTCTTTTGATTTCTTTTTGTTTGTCAAAAAAATCCCTGACAACATCTCTTGCATCTTGAAGTTCATCATCACATGACATCCACTCACACTCCACTAGACCTTCATTTTCATCCTTATCATATTCTTTATTTTCACCCTCTTTTGTTTCACCAACATGAGTTGTTGTAGCTTCCTTCAAAGCCTCAATAACATCATTTACTGACTCAATACCCTCAATAAAAGACCTCTCATTTCTTTCATCCCCCACTATATTATGACTCCTACCACCTGCCTTAGTAGTAACAGTAGCATAATTAATATTCACATCAAACTCGGCAGACCCAGATGAAAAATGAATGCCCCCACCCACCTCACCATAGTCAAAATGCTCATAAGTTTCATCTAATACCCTACTACTAGAACCAGTTACTGCTTTATCCTTATCATTGTACCCATCCCCTGTAGTTAGGTCATACAAATTGTCAACATTACCCTAACCTAACGTTACATTTTTGTCCCTAACTATTTCATGCTCAATATAAAACTCAATTCTTTTATTTTTTTTTCTTAAACAATCCATAACTATGTGGCTAGTCCTATCATATAAAAAAGTGAGCCCATGTGCTAAGGGTCTTCAAGACTATCTAAAATGTATTTTTTTTTTCTATCACTTTAACCCTCATTACATCTTGCATGCATGAAGAAAAATCTATAATAGAAACTTCATGAGAGTTAGCTCCTAGTAATAGTTTATACCTTCCACGTACACATAGCCACTACCAAATGATTTCCTAATAAATATCCCCTCATAATTCCCTTCAATTCAATAATCAAACCCACTGCATTTGAACAAAAAAAATACCTAGATAAATAAACCAAAATCAATATCAGAAACACCCAAACAATACACAAACAAAATACAAAAATTAAGTAAAACAACCTACCTAGCAAACAATAAACTAACAAAATTAGAAAACTAAGCACAACAAATACCCATCAATATTATATTTTTTCTATACAAAGCGAAGGAACACATACCTATGTCAATAGCATCCAAATGCTCCCTTATAGCAATCGATCTCTTATCATACAATAGTTGATGTCCTTTTATGCAATAATCAACATTGACTTTAATATATTATATTGAATCTATAAGCAATTTAAAGAAAACCTAACTTCATTTGTGAGGTTTCAATTTTGGAATGTTTAGATACAGGAAAATAGGAAAAAAGGGGACTGAGAGAGTTAGCGTGTCAAGAGAAAATAATATATGAATAGATACAGATATTGATTAAGGATCTTTTAGTTTTTAGTTTTTTATAAGAAATAAATAACCAGAAATTTCATTAAGAGAAAACATTATATATAGATGGAGTACAGATCGACAAGTTTCTTACTTTTATATAAGAAGTTTAATAAATAAACAACTCATATAAAGAAAAAAAATACAATTTTAGTTTAAAGTATCCGATTAAAATGACAGATAAGAGATCACATTTCAATTCTATGGTCTTTTTATAAATTCAATATGGTCACCTTTAAATTTTCTTTCTTCTATAGAGAGAAAATTTATACCTCTTCTTGCATAATTTCCCAAATAACAAAATACTATTAAAAAAATTACCATAATTGTAAGACTAGCTTCGAGAGCAAAATCTGAGATATGGTAACAATATTCCCATAGTATGAGGAACAATAACTCAAACCTGCATCAAAAGATACAAATTTAATGATTATTTGAAAAACAAATATAAGAAAAAGGAAAATAAAAAAAAAAAAAAAAAAAAAAAAAAAAAAAAAAACTGAACCAAAAGAAAAATGGGTGATCACAGACGAGAGTTCAACCATAATCACCCATGGATTCCATGAAGAGAAAAAGGAAGTAAGCTAAGAGTTACGAAGAGAAAAGAGAAGTGTTTTTAACATCTAATACCCAAGCAAAAGTGCTTTCAAGGATTCTTTAGTTGATTTAACATATTGTGAAAATAAAAGACTCTTTTAGTGGACTTTAGTTGATATATAACTAGACAATTTAAAATGGATAGAGTTACTTCCAGATCAATATTTGCTAATGCCAGAGCAATAGATTTGTTAAAATTAATATAATATCCTTTCTTTAATTAAGTATTATAATCCATAAAACAAACAAACCCATAAATAAAAACATTTATCAAACCATGTATTTGTACAATAGCCCGAGAATCAAAATGCACATTGATTATAGATAAAATCAATAAATTTACTTTGTCATTCAATAGATCAATATGAGAGAAATCCTCATGAAAACAAGCATCACCTTATTTAATGATCATTTTTCATTTTGTCAATTCTACAAACACCTTCTAAGCATAAATGCTTTGCAGCTAAAAACATTGCATCTTTCTACCGTTTTGCAGTTCAACCAAAAACCAAAAAAGATTGACATGTAGAATAAAGAAAATTAGCTGCAGGTGATAATCATCAAACACATGTTACTGTCTGAGGATTCAACTCTCAGAAGATAATTATAAAAGTTACAAACTACTAAATAATGAGTGGATTTGAAAAAATGAAAATTAATTGTGATAATTTTTGTGCTTAATCTATTTTACCATAGTTACCTTATCGGCATCAAACTGGAAAACCGATTTGTCTGTGCATTTTTCTTTTAATATTTGAGTACATTATGTTATTTGTAAAAGACATCAAATTTTATTATTTAAACACAGCATCTTTATTAGTTATACTCTTTAATTAATAATACAAATGGAGTATAAATTAAAATTATGTATTCTGTATTAAAAAATTAATATCTAATGATTCCCGTCATCTCTTATTGTATATAATATTTTAATAATATAATAATTCATAAATGTCCATATAATATTTTACTATATTTATAATTTAAATAAAAAAGTTTTTTTAGATTATTTTTATCTTTAAAAACCTTAATTGACTACCGCATATATCTTGTGACAAACTTTGGAGATTTCGTTCAAACTTAAATTTTTTTTGTTGACAATAAAAATAAAACTTCATCATTCAATTGTTAATTATAATTTATTGATATTCATATTATTACTTTAGAGATTGCTTAAAATTTTAAAGATATAGGAACTTTTTTTACAATGAATAAAAATAAAACTTCATTATTGATTATTATTTTTTAATGTATTATTATTTTGATATTAGAATATTCTTATATAAAGGAATTTTATAATGTGTTTTAAAAATATCATAACTTTCAAACAGGACCAAAAAACAGAAACTGAAGAACCAAAAAATCATATTGAAAATTTGATTTGATCCAGTTTTGGTTCCTAAATATGAAAGAATTGAATTTTTCGATTTGGTTCCGATTTTTCTAAACAACCGGATCAGAACCAGACTTGCACAGCCGTACATGAAGTAACCACTCACTAATTAGTACCCACAAGAGCATTGGAAAAATAATTAACCCTAATAAATCTTCTCATCGCAGTTAGAGGTAGCGCCCTCGGGCAGGAAGCTTTTTATCGCTCGATAAACAGCCGTCATTCAAATTTTAGAAATCTATTCTTATAGAGTACATTTTTACCTTGACAATCTTATAAAAATGGAAATAAAAAATATTTGATAAAAACAGTAAAATACTAATGACTTGCAAAAATGGAGATTATCGCGTTTATTTTCTTCGTTGCTTGTCAGTCATCTCCATTCAAGTTTTCACCAATTCTAAAGGCATATCCAAATCCTTATCATCATAGCCTCCAACCTGGCCCTTTTATGGACCAACATTTGAAAGCCCCCATCCCCTCAGCATCAACAACATACATGAGAATATTTATATAGAACTCACACAAACAGAAGGAAAAAAACAAACAAAAAACTCCATATTTACACCAGATGAAGGAGCATTTGAGTTCATTAAATTGTAGAAATATAAAAGGCAAAACACTTCAAGTCAACTGAACAAAACATCCAAACTCCACAACAAGCAGATATTCCTCATGTTTTTCTTATTTTGATTACCTTCCATGGATATGCTAAATATCTCATAAAGCAAATATAACAAAAAGACTGGTCCTAAAACTATGCCCGAGACAAAAGACAAACTATTATACTCCTCTGAAATTTATAAAGAAAACTTGAGACCTGTTTAGTATTTGTAGTCCTTGACATGGAGACTCTCTGAGGCACCCTCACCAAGAGTAGCATTACCCAGGTAAGTTCCAAGAGTTGCCTCTGAGTTGGCCTTAGCCCTGACCAGGAATGCAGCTTGAGCCTTCTGCACATTCTCTGGCTTACCTGCCCAAGCCTTGAGGGTACTTTGTTGGAGTGCACGTCCAAATGAGAAGGAAAGAGACCATGGCTTCTTGGTCTTGAGCTTGTTCATGGCATTCAGGTTCAAGGTAGCCTCCTCCTCACTCTGCCCACCAGACAAGAACACAACAGCAGGAACTGCAGCGGGTACAGTGCGTTGGAGGGCACGGACTGTGTACTCAGCAATCACCTCTGGTGCAACCTTGGCAGATTCTGATCCTGGAGTCACCATGTTGGGTTTCAAAAGAGTTCCCTCAAGCAAAACATGGTGGTCATTGAGAGCCTTGTAGCAAGCAGCAAGAACCCGCTCAGTTACATCAGCGCACTTCTTAATGTCATGAGGTCCATCAACCAAGATCTCAGGCTCCACAATTGGTACCAAGCCATTCTCCTGGCAGATGATGGCATACCTGGCCAACCCATTCGCATTCTCATTAATGGCAAGCTGAGATGGTTCATTAGGGCCAATCTTAAGCACAGCACGCCATTTGGCAAATCGTGCACCAGCTTCATAGTACTTCTGGCATCGTTGGGCAAGGCCATCATGACCCTGGGTGGTGGTCTCACCATTGGTGCCGGCGAGCTCAACAGTACCCTTGTCGACCTTAATACCAGGGAGGACACCACCCTCATTCAAAATATCAACAAAAGGTTTACCTGCACAGCAACATTCAAATCAGAAAGCAATTCAAGCAGAAAAAAGTCATCAGAAAAGAGATCAAGCAGTAATTAACACATCATTCTTGCAAAATATTTGCATTAAATAAGAAAACATATAAACAGATAACCCCACTAAGAAAATTACCTGATTTACTCTTCTGGTAGAGGGTTTCCTCAAAGAGAATCACTCCACTGAGGTATTGGAGGGCTCCAGGAGTTGTGAAGAGGAGCTCCCGAAGATCACGCCTGTTCTCCTCAACATTCTCAACATTTATGCTGGCAAGGCGCTTCCCAATAGTGCCAGTAGATTCATCAGCTGCAAGAATACCCTTCCCAGGGGTGCCAATGTAGGCAGCATTGCGGATGAGCTCATCTGCAAAGAGAGCGAAATTTTAATTGGACACGATTTTAGATGACCCACAAAAAAGCATATTCACGAAAGCACAAAACCATCAAAACCTCATGGATCCATACCAGAAAAACCAAATATCAATCAAAAATCAACTCAGAACAACAAATAAAAGTAATTGAACACTAATGACAGAAATAATTCCAGCGATACAATCGTTTAACAAAACATAACCCATTCTACTCTTGCACAATCAAACATATCTAAAACACAAATACATAATAGAAGTTAACTTGATATTAATAATAGATCTTTATGAAGATCAAGAAATAAAAAAAAATACAATCACAGCATACATCATATGATGCAAGTTATGAAACAGTAGCAACTATTTAGCTACAGCCACTAACTCAAGGCTCAGATCCATCAAATCTCAGATCTCCTCCATTAAAAACAATTACATCTTTAGTAATCTTAGCTTAATCAAAACTGTGACGTAAAATTTTAGTTTAACAAACTACTGATATCAAATAGATTCGATTAACCAGATCAAATGCAAATAGATCTGCTTAATGACACAGTATTCTTGTTATACACATCTAATAAGATCAGAATCAACTATTAATCCTCATAACTGGAATCTGATTCCGATGTAAACCCACAAAAAAATTATCTGATAACAAAAAATGTCCGTAACTGGTTGAACAATAGATCTAAACAAATAATCTAAGAGCAAAAACAATCCAAAAAAAGAAAAAGCCAATCGAACAAAAGCAAATAAATTAAAATTGGACAGACTAAGAAGATTAGATCTAACAGGAAAGTCACGGGACAAAAATCTAGGGAAACAAACAGAAAGAGCAACGAAAAATCGAGAGTTTACCGGCGTACTTGCCCGTGTAAGCAGACATGATAGACGAGTAGATAGAGGAGAGATTTTTAGAGAAATGGTTTTGATATAGAGAGTGAGATGTGAGAGAAAGGGCAGAGACAAGGGGTTTTATTAGAGAGCGTAGGGGTTAGCAAAACAGCAAGAAAGTTAAGTAGAAAAAGGAGTGGGTAGGGGCATCATCGAAATTGTCGCAAGTTGCCTTTTGAATTCTTTGCACATAACGGTGTACTGCCGTTGGAGATTGTGAGTTCTCCCTGCTTTTACTCTTTTACCCTTGCTTTTTTTCAGGCCCATTGTTTTTCTTGCTTTGGTCACTCTCTTAGCCTCGACAACCAAACCAAAATTCACTACACCATTTTTTTGCTTTTCTTGAAAAAAAATTGTAGTATTGATGTCATTTTAAATAGTTAGTACTCGATTAAAAAAATTTTAAAAATTAACAATAACGCATTTGTAAATTTTCAAGTGAATGTCGGATTTGGCAATTTTAAGGGTCTGCGATTGTAATTATAAGCGAAATGCATAAATATATTCTTATATTTTACAAAAAAAAAAAAAAAATTTATGACATTTTTAATTTTGTGAGTGATCTATTATGTCTCTGAAATTATGAATTTTTCTAATGTTATATATCTCTCTAAACTAATAATAATATTTTTTTAGTGTTTTTAGTATTTTTGTGCAAGATATTTACTAAATATATGGTTAGTATAATTTTTAAAATAATAATTTTTATATTTTTCAACTATCTAATAAGTATTTAATTTGATATAATTTTAAAATTTTAATTATTTAATATAATAATTTTTATAAATTAAAATATTTAATTAATATAATTTTATAAACTGAAATTTTCAATAAATTAAAATAAAAATTTACAGCACCATAAAATTTTTACCCAGAAAAGTAAAATGGTGAATTTGTGCATTATGCCCATCAATATACTTGTCATGAAATTATTAAATAGGGGTATTGTTCCGTTGATACTTTAACTTGGGCCGTTATTTTTTTTTTTTTTTTGTTGAATAAAATTTTTATTTCCCATCACTTTTTATTAATATATTAAATTTTGAACAGTTATTTTAATAATTCTATTTTTATTGTTTTTAAATGCTCTAATTTTATTGTGGATTTTTAAATGATTGTTATGGATTATTTTTAAAAATGAAATTCTAAAAGTGACTCAAACATAAGTATATTATTCTAATTTTTTTCAGTTTTCTAAACACTATTTTTTAAAAATCAAATAGATTTAGAATATAAGAAAAAAATATCAAGATGATTAAAAATAAATAGACCATATACTATCGCAATGAAATTTAAATCTCTTATTAAATTAAAACAATAATAGCTATAAATTATTTAGTAATAAAAAAGAAAATAAATAATTATTATTAAAGTAAAACTCTTTCAAAACTTATCCTAACAAAAAATGTTTCAATATACATAGATATATATTTTTTAAATTAAAATTTTCAACTGTGTGTATCATATTAAGTTTAATTAGGTAAATTCTATTTAAAAATTTAGTGTTTAAAAAATATATCAAATCAAATCTTACAAACATAAAAAAATATTAATAAAAATAATATACTTTTTTCTTTTTTTTATTTCTTCTGAAAGAATATATTTTCTTTCTTTTATCTGTATCTTAAAAGAATTAAATACTTAATAAATAAAATATAAAAATATTTTTAAATGTATCATTATCATATATGTTTATTAAAAAATAAATTTAGCAAAGATAAAATTTAAAATTTTAATTACTTAATTATCTACATGTATTTATTTAAAAATATTTTTTTAATTTATTAGGAGGTCTAGTAGGCCGAAATAATACTGTAGGCTACCAACAAGAAATAACAATCAATTCACTGAATTGGTGAACACATTTGTGATAGAGAGAATTTGAACTTAAAACCTCAAACTTTTTATACGAGTAAAAAGACATTATTGACTTAAAAATAATTATATAATATTAATTAATAATAAAATATAATTTTTTAATTGACTACGATTAAAATTATTTTAAAATATCATAAATTTCATTACAAGTGTTATAAAAAATTCGGTTATTCTCTTATATTTTCATTTATATATACAATATAGATAGTAGGGTGAAGATCAAACTGTCATATCTATACCCTATCATATCTATACCCTTACTACATATAAGATCTCATTAAGACATTAAGATAACTTATCATAGTATTCCACCGACTATGTTTTTTTTTTTCTTCGGTGTCTTACTATTAACTTTTTACTTTCTCTTTTTTTTTTACAATCATCAAAATATTATTATTTGACTATTTAACAGAGTCAATTATTTATAATTTTTTATAAGCACATTACAAATGGGTGAAAGTGAGACAGCTAACTATGTAAAATCAGTCAATTTTAGTCTTCCATTTCATGTCACAAGTAAAAACCCCCAACAAAAAAAATTTACAAAATAAGAAAGAAAAGGAAAATCCTTTTCTGGGCCTGAGGGAACATAACTTTGGGCTCAAGCATATAAATTAGCTGAAGGTTAAAACTGGAAATAAGAGTCTTAAAAGATAAACAGTTAGCAATCCGAAAACCACCTACCGTGAAAAAACGTGGGTGGTGGAGATACAGAATGGTCAAAACACGACAAAAACCAGCCAGCGAAAATTGGGTGGGGCCAACAATAACTCTTAAGGGGGTTTGGTTTAGGAGTTTTGAGAGGGATCATGGCTACGGACGACAAAATCAGCCCGACCCAGTGAATATGCATCCGTCTAAAATCCAATCAAACCGAATTTTTGGATTTTTAGTAATACTTGAATCTAATGGTCAAACCCTCAGGTTTGAAAATTATTAATTTTTTAAATAGATTTAATAAAGTAAAATAATTTTAATTTAAATAATTTAAATTAATTTGAATAATGCAAATGCACTTATTTTTAAAATTTTTTATTTATTAATTCGATATAATGTTCTCTATTTGATCGGACATTGGATAAAATATTAGGCTAAGAATAGGTTTTAACTTTAGCCATGGGATTTTACTATTGGATCCGAACTCTGCCCATTATCATACCTAATTATGGTTTGGTTTGGCTTGGCTTGGTGTTGGTGGCCACCTAAATAAAAACCGAGAGCGCCACTGATACCGGACGGTTAGGTCATGGTTTTATAAAAGGGACATTTAGGTCTGCTTCTTTCTTTTTTTTTTTTTTTTTTTTTTTTTTTTTTTTTTTAGTTGTAGTTTTTTTTTTGGTTTGTTTTTGTTGGCAACAAAATAAAAACCGTTTTGGCCACTTTTTCCGGTCGGTTTTGTTATTGTTTTTTAAAATGGTAATTTTTGTTTTTTTTTTTTTTTTTTTTTTTTTTTTTTTTTTTTTTTTTTCCTGGTACTTCTTTTAGTGGTCTGATTTGCTGCCACCTGCTTTTCTTCTTGAGTGTTCTTTTTAACTTTTTAGGATATTTTTTGCTAGTTCATGTCATTAATGTGATATATGATAGGACCTCAGGTCTCATGATTTGATCAAATATTCATGTTAAAAATTTAAAATATATTATAAAATAATAAAAAAATAAGAAGAATCAATACAAGGAATAAGAAAATATTATTATGGATGAAAAACTAAATATATAAATAAAACTCTAATAAATTTTTACATAAATTAAAAAATTATAATTTATAATAATTAATAATATAAATTTTTAGTCAGATTCACTTATTTGATAATAGAATAAGCTATTTAATATTTGAATTTTCTATTTTCATAATAATAATAATATATAAATAAAAAATTGCAATATTAAATTTTTTTTAATAAAAAAGACAAATATAAATTTATTATCAAATTATATACGCACTTATCATTGACCTGTGTTAGAGTATAATGCAATATTAATTTTCAAATTAAACGTTTGTGGTTGGATTTTAATTAAAATGTCTTGTTTTTTTAGATTTATGATCAAAATAATGTTCTTAAAAGCTATTTATTTTTCTAATTAATAAATAAATAGTATTTAGACTTCCGTGATATCTCTTTTTCTTTCATCTCGAAACTTAATTATTAATTCATGAAACATGTTAACATCCAGTCGTCATTTTTTATTTATTTATTTATTTTTTACATTAACAAACTTAACATGCCAGAGATGGCAATTGGTACGTTGAGAGTTGACATTTTCAGAATAATGCACATCACGCTCAATTATTATTTTTGCTCATTTATATATTTGTATTCTATAATTCAATCAACTCTTTTATTGTTATGCCAAATTAATTAATTTAAAATAAACAAAACAATATGTTTGGACTTTAAATATAAAATTGGTATCATCAAATGAGTACATTCGTGTATTGGTATTCTACTTTTATTCTTTTATTAGAACATGACTAAATTGAATAAATTCTTTTTATTTATGAAAAAATAAATATTTTAATTGAATTTGGTATTATAGATTTTTTTTTTCTTTTAACTATTTCGTATCTAAATTCATTGAATCGATTAATTTGGATCCATATCGGACAATGCTCATGATCGACTGAGCAAAACACTCCCTTCTAAATATTTAAATTGACTTTATATTTAGAGTTTGAATTCAAAATCTTTAAAAATAAAAAATCTATGTCATTCCATCTTAATCTTTGAATAAGTTGGATGTTATAGAGTTAAATCAACATTAAAAATCAATATATATACATATACTTTTAAAAATATAAATTTTTCTAAGCATGCATTTCACATTATTTATACTCGTTGGTTTTTATATATTGCAAGTAAATATAATTTAAGTTATATATATATATATGAATTTTCATTAATTTTTATTATACATTATAATGTTGTGAATAATTTATATTTCTAAAATCTAATATTATTTATGAAATAGCAAAAAAATATTATTAAGTAATAAAATAAAAAATAAAAAATTAAATAATTTCTCAAGGAAATAACAAAATTTATAATAATAAGATATTATTATAACTTCACAATCAGATTTTCATAAAATTAAAATTGCTTATCAATTAATCCAAATTTTCTTATAATAATTTTATAATACCATAACAATTTATATTATTAAAATATGAGAAATAAATATTAACTATTATGATAATTAATATATTAATTATTATTTTAAAGCATCATTTATAATTTTATAATCTTTTTTCTTTTTTCTCTTTAGTTGTTGATAAAGTCTGGTTGCTTTTTTGAGAAAAGAGGACTTCAATATATTATATAGTTTATTAATATAATGTGTTATATCTATATATTACAAATGAGTTTTATTTTTTATTTCATATCAAATAATAAATTTTTAATATAATTTTTAATAAATAATATTTATCTTTAGAGAATAAATTATTTATAGAAAATAATTATAACCAATCAAATTGAAAATTTTAAAATCATAATTAAATAATTCATCCGTCTTATTTTATTTGTTTGTTTTTTTAATAAGAAATGCATTAATCATTGACTATCAAGCCTCAAAGCATCACAAATATAATTAGGTGGTGAATTAGTCCATTCCATCCAATCTGTCAACAAATGAGAGGCTCTAGCAAGTACATGAGCCACCCCATTAGCAGATCGATGTGCAAACACCATTAGCACATGACTAATCTCTTGGAGAAGAGATTTACAATAAAAAATAACAATCCCAAATCCACTAAAATCCCTATAATAAGTTGCATTAATAGCTAAACATGCTAATTGGGCATCTGTTTCGATAATAACATGCATCCAAGCTTGTTGTTTTAGCTAACTAAGAGCCTCCCTTATAGCTATGGCCTCTGCCACAGTAGAAGTGAAACAACCCAGGATTCTCCTAACTCTAGCATGCAGAAAATGGCCCATGTGCATCACGAAGCACCAGCCCAACACCTATAGTTCCATCATTAAATAGAGCTGCATCCACATTCAATTTCCACCACCCATCTCCTAGTCGTGTCCAACGATGAGGCCCTATAGAAGACACTACAGTAGGAGGAATCGACAAATGAGCTCGGACCCAATCATCCAACTTCGTTTGGGCACGATACAGAATACGCGAGGGTGATAACCATCGATGGTGCCAAACGACATCATTCTGGTTTTGCCACAAAGACCAACACACCATCACCAACAACGCAGCATCTACAACCCTTGCTAGGAGGAAAACAGCCAAAATCCAATCTTTAAAAGTCATACAATGGGAGTCTGGCAACCAATAGAAGACGCTAGCCAACAATGTCATGCAACCGGGCATGTCACTAACACATACATCACAGTCTCAGAGCACCCATGACAAATAGGGCAAACATTCGCAACTGGGACACGTCAAGTCTACGACACCTCAAGGCATGGTAAAATATTATTCGCAGCCTGCCAAAGCATATTTCGAACCTTCAGTGGAACTTACAACCGCCAAAGCTTATTCCATAAGGCTGGAATCGCAGTCGAAAAACTTGCAAAGGTAATCTGAGTCAAGAATTTATATGCACTCTTGACAGTATAATTCCCTTTAGCATCAAACTTCCAAGCTATACGATCTGATGAAGGAAACACACTCAATGGCAAGGCTAAAATAGCCGCTCTGTCTGCTACATAAAGAGAGAATTAATCAAAGGCGCATTCCATTCATTCGAAATAATGAGCTCTGAAACTAAGTTGAGCTGTAGATTATCCAATCGAGTAGTGGTAAGCATAGAAGACTAATGTGAAGGGAGCCATGGATCACTCCACACCAACACCTGGTCACTGGACCCAATTCGCCAATAAAGCCCAGCTTTCAAAAGTTTACGAGATTCCCATAAACTTCGCCGTAAAAAACTCGGATTCGAGCCCAACTCTACCTCAAGAAAATATGAATTTGGATAATATCGTGCTTTTAGTAGGCAAGCAACCAGAGACTGAGGTTGAAGAATCAAGGACCAAGCCTGTCAACCCAGCATAGCCAGATTAAAGTCATGCAGCTTCTTAAAGCCCAAACCACCCATACTTCTAGGAAGACAAGGATGATTCCAATTCAGCCAATGGATGCCATGTGTATTGTTAAGACCTTTCCCCCACCAATACACATTCATAAGCTACTGTAGCTCTACGCACAATGATCGCGGGAGAAGAAAGAGATTCATAATATAATTTAGAAGAGTTTGAAGAACTGTTTTAAGCATAATTTCCTTACCTGCAAGAGACAGACAACGACGTTTCCAAGAGTTTAACTTCTTCCACATTCGATCCTTAATAAATTGGAAAACCTCCTTATTGATTCCAACAGATGAAGGCATACTAAGATATGTACCGAGATTCGCCTGTTCAACCACTCCATGAGCTCCACAAACCTGATGACGTTTGACAAATGGGACATTCTTGGAAAAGCATAAAGATGACTTCTCCAAATTAATAACTTGGCCAGACGCCTGAGCATAGGTTTCTATTACTTCACGTGCCACCTGCACTTCGGAAGGCTCTGCTTTAAAAATTAATGAACTATCATCGGCAAAAAATAAGTGTGAGATCGCTGGAGCACCACGGGTAACACTACAATCATGGAGAGAACCATTTTTAGCACAAAAAGAAATGAGCCTCGAGAAGCCCTCTGCACACAATATGAATAAATACGACGACAGAGGATTGCCTTGGCACAAACCTCTAGTTGGAAAAGTAGGACCAAGCTCCTGCCCTTGATGTAACACTTGATACTCGACAGAAGAAAGATAATACAAAATCATAGAAACCCAGGCAGTAGAGAAACCCATCTTCAATAATATGTCAGAAACATAACCCCACTCCATTCGATTATACGCCTTGCTAACATCCATTTTTAGCGTCGCGTATCCATCCCGTCCTCACCGTTTACCCTTGAAATAATGCATCAGCTCAAAGGCAATAATAGAATTATCATGTATACTTCGACCTCCAACAAAAGCAGCCTGAGAAGAAGAGATAAGATGAGGAAGTAAAGACTGTAACCGATTAGAAAGCATCTTACTCAAAATATGATAAAGGACATTACAGAGTGTAATTGGCCGAAGATCACCCATCCCCTCCTGGATACACTTTTTAAGAATCAAAACCAAAGCTATTATTATTAATTTGAATTCAATGTTTAGTAAGTTGTATTGTAATTTGTGAGTGGTTTTGTTTTTTGAATTTCCTAAAAGTCATTTACTAAGTGTCCTTACATGTATGTGTCCTTTGAGTTTCCAAACTAGGTGTCCTT